>JAXIVJ010012271.1:37500-40869 GCA_036785665.1 Chirona hameri | reverse complement strand
AAATAGACCTCTGGGTGACGCATTCTACAAGTGCACGTGTTTAGAAATCCAAATACATAGCAAATGTCATTTGCATTGTGAAAGCTTCCAGGTAGGTCTTCCAGGCATTGTGTCAGCCAATTTGCATGCTTTAATATTACTCATACAGCGCTTCCATTGCAGATTGCAATATAAATTAAACGTCTAACATTCAGGAGCTGGGCTCGGGGATCGTTTGCATGGCTTAAGGGGCATTCACATATTAATAAACACCCAATAACATTTCTATTAACCATCAGAGTTAATTTTGCGCAGCCGCTGGAGCAGAGTGTAATAACGGGCTACTCCGAGTCATCACAGGCCGGCATGACTAAATGACCGGCTGCACAGCCGCCGTCTGCCCGCCGAGTAGACGCAGCTGCTGAGCTCATCTCTGTGCCCGCCGTCTCCAGTGCCGGACGCTCGGGCGCCGGTGGCGGGCATTGCGGCTGACACAACCAAGTGGCGACCACCAAGACCACGCGCTCTGGAGGGGACGGGGGTGAAATCCGCCACCCCTCCGGTTTTTCGAAGATAGCGCAAAAACGGCGGCGCGCAGCGCCACCTTTTTTTTGCATACCTGTTCGAAAATGAATTATACACATTATGTAAAATGCTTGACCTCGGGTTATCTCAGGTCAGGTCATCAGACCAGGTCACGTGATGACTCCACCTCCAAAACGTTTGCGGTAATACCGCAGCCATAGTTTTCGCCGATCAGTTTCAATCTTGCAGGATTTGATAAGATACCTACAATATTTTTTTCCTCAGATTTGTAATATCGGTGACCTAAGATCAGGTCAATTTCGTTACCGCCAACACTTTTTTGTCAATAACAATCGACATAATGAAGATAGAGAAGTGAACACGGTACCAATGTGTTTTCTCGTCCAGACACGTCTCTCAATATGCAACATGACCTACTTGGGTTAACACTTGACCTGGAGCTGAGGTCAAATTTCTAAGTTAACCTAACCTAGTCAACATGAATATGATTCAAAGCGCCTTTGCAAGAATAAAACGATGGTGTCAAACGTATTGCTTTATCTTTATTAGGTAAAAAGTTATTTGCGAAAAACTGTTTTACCAAAAAATAACATTTTTGACATTTGATGACCTCTGGAAAATAAACTGTTGTCCTGAGCTCAAATGTGAAGACACCTCAGCGATTGCATTTTTCAAGAGCTTTCCATTGTTTTTTTTTCTCCTGTTTGTTCCTAGCTCTCATAGTTCATGTGATATCTGGGAATTTCTGGAGCGAAGTCCTGAAACTGGAACTCTGACCTTTTATTACATCTGGTGACCTCAAAATTGACCTGACCTAAAAAAAGACATTTTTACTTTCGATAGAGCTTGCCTTGAGCTATCTAACACCGTTTTCCCCTTGTCACTGCGTTGCGTAATTTTCGAGATCATAGGGGGGGTTGACTAGGTTGACTAGGTCGGCGGCCGAAATCCGCCCTCCCCCCCTCCCAACTCCAGGGTGTGTAATTCTCAGAGGCCTGCAGGGCGTGTGTTAACACGCGTACGGCCGGTGTGGGTGGGGGGGGGGGGGTGATTTCAGCCTCCCATAAGATCTCGTAAACCACGCAACGTAGCGACAAGCATAAAATGGCATTAGATAGCTCGAGACAAGCTCTATCGAAAATATATCGATATTTTTAAGGAGGTCAATATAATGGTCACCATAGGTTATCAAAAGTCAGATTTTCCAGTTTTAGGATTTCGCTCCAGATACTCTCAGATATATCAGGAACTATGGTAGTTAGGAACAAACGGAAAACAATGGAAAGCTCTTGAAAAATGCCATCACCATTCTGCCATCAAATTTGATCTCAGATCAATAGTTGAGACTCTAGATGCCATCAAATGTCAAAAAGGCTATTTTATGGCAAAACACGTTTTCCGCAAATAACATTTTACCTCTAATAAAGATGGGGTATTAATTTTGACGACATCGTGTTCGTCCCGTGAAGGCGCTTCGAATCATATTCATGTTCACTAGGTTAGGTCAACATAAAAATTTGACCTCAGGTCAAGGTCAAGTTGTGACCTCAGGTCAAGGTCAAGTTGTGACCAAAGTAGGTAAAGTTGCACATTGGGAGAGTCTCGATTAGAAAAACACATTAGTACCGGTTTCACTTCTATAACGTCATTCTGTCGAGAGTTATAGATAACAAAGTGTTGTTTGACCTCGGATGACCTCAGATGACCTCGGCTGATCTTGTAGGGGTTACTGAACAAAAATTACACCTGGGTCATCATGCATGGCCTATGACACCATGATCCAGAAGGAATGGGGTGCTATCATGTGTATCCTCAGAATTAGGAAGCATTCGCATATTTCCCCATTGACTTATAATGGGGAGGTCACAAAATTGACCCCGGCTTAAGGTCACCGATATCAAAAACCCGAGATAGACGAATTGTAGGTACCTATGCCTTTATTAAATCCTGTACGTTTGAAACCGATCGCCTAACAACTGTGGCTGTGGTATGGCTGTACACTTTTTGGAGGTGGGACCACGTGACCTGGGCTGGTGACCTGACCTGATATGACTTGAGATCAACGCATTCACACTATATGGGTAATTGATGCCCAAACAGCTGTGTTAAATTTGGCGCTGCGCGCCGCCGTTTTTCCGCTATTCAGTAAAAAGCCGGAGGGTGGGGGGGGGAATGAACCCCCGGCAGTGCGCGTATTAACTCACGCACTGCAGGGGGTTGATTCCCCCCTCCCTCCCCTCAGTTGATTCCCCCCTCCCTCCCCTCAGGTTTTTCGCAGATAGCGAAAAAGCGCCGCCGACTTTTGGCACACCTGTTAGGACATCAATTGCGCACACTTTGATAAAAAATGAACCTCCGGTCATCTCAGGTCAGGCCACCAGACCAGGTCAAGTGACTCCACCTCCAAAAACGTTTGCAGTTGTGCCAAAGCCAGGGTTTCTCACCGATCAGTTTGAAACTTACAGGGTCTCATGAGGGCATAAGTACTTTCAATTCGTTTATCTCGGAATTTTGATATCGGTGACCTAAGGTCAGGTCAATTTCGTGACCTCTCCATAATAAGTCAATGGGGAAATATTCAAATGCTTCCTATTTCAAGGATATGCATGATATTAGTCCAATTACTTCTAGATCATGTTATTATAGGATATTCTTGATGATCCAAGTGTAAGTTTTGTTCAGTGACCCCTATGGGGGGCATTTGAGGTCATCCGAGGTTTCCATCACTTTTGTCAATAACTCGCGACATAATGGAGATAGAGAAGTAAAATCGACAGCAATGTGTTTGTTTCGTCGGGACACGTCCCCCTATATGCAACATGATCTACTTGGGTTTTTTACCTC
>JAXIVJ010012271.1:0-30000 GCA_036785665.1 Chirona hameri | reverse complement strand
GTTTGTACCATCACGATCATTTTTAAGTTTGTATTTAATAAACAAAACAGCGCACCTGATGCAATTCAAGCAGCCCCGGTGCCACTTAACCCGCGCCCCGTTGGGGGGGGGGGGGGGGGGGGGACAGAATCTGCCTCTTCCTTGATTTTCTCAATAACTTGAAAACTATGATATAATTCAATGTGAAACTTTAGTACCTCATGCTGCAGCAATTAAACTAACTTCTCTCACCAAATTGCAATGAAATTGATGTAGTATTTTGGGAGATAATGGCGACGTCATGTCATGCCATTTTTGTGTGGAAAAAACGATAAATGTTGGGGAAATCGTAGAAAGTAGAGTTTTGAAGCAAATTGCAAATAAAAAACGTTCAAAGAAATTAAACGATATTTTCTTCAAAATAGCTATCTCGGATTTGCGACATTTTGGGTTTTGACTCCAAAAAATAAAAATAAAAGTTATTTTCCGAAAAAAATGCACAAAATCAATCTTCGTGAATTTGAAAAGGGAATTTCTTAAGCTCGAATACCAAAATAAGGTAACTGACACAAATCAACGGATACAAAACAAAATGGGGGTACTTTTTGGCAAAACAAAACACGGAGAGAGGCTGGATCCGCCAGTGAACCGATCACCATGTGAAAAAGGCTGCGCGTCACAGGGATGGACAGAAGAGTAAAATTTCCTCACCCTCAACAAGCGAATCCGTGACGATATTTGAATCTGGTGATGTTGTAGTGACAAAAGTGTACTTCGTTTACATTTTAGAAGAATAACAATATTGGAGGCTGAAGCCCAACATTAAGTGCCTGAAGTCCGAGGAGAAACTAACATGTATGGTAGGTTAGGTTTTGGCGGAGCGGTTGGGCCCTACTAATCATTTTCGTAAAACGATTCCCCTGGACACAGCCTCCTGTTTCTTGTTACGATTCCCCTGGACACAGCCTCCTGTTTCTTGTTACGATTCCCCTGGACACAGCCTCCTGTTTCTTGTTACGATTCCCCTGGACACAGCCTCCTGTTTCTTGTTACGATTCCCCTGGACACAGCCTCCTGTTTCTTGTTACGATTCCCCTGGACACAGCCTCCTGTTTCTTGTTACGATTCCCCTGGACACAGCCTCCTGTTTCTTGTTACGATTCCCCTGGACACAGCCTCCTGTTTCTTGTTACGATTCCCCTGGACACAGCCTCCTGTTTCTTGTTACGATTCCCCTGGACACAGCCTCCTGTTTCTTGTTACGATTCCCCTGGACACAGCCTCCTGTTTCTTGTTACGATTCCCCTGGACACAGCCTCCTGTTTCTTGTTACGATTCCCCTGGACACAGCCTCCTGTTTCTTGTTACGATTCCCCTGGACACAGCCTCCTGTTTCTTGTTACGATTCCCCTGGACACAGCTTCCTGTTTCTTGTTACGATTCCCCTGGACACAGCCTCCTGTTTCTTGTTACGATTCCCCTGGACACAGCCTCCTGTTTCTTGTTACGATTCCCCTGGACACAGCCTCCTGTTTCTTGTTACGATTCCCCTGGACACAGCCTCCTGTTTCTTGTTACGATTCCCCTGGACACAGCCTCCTGTTTCTTGTTACGATTCCCCTGGACACAGCTTCCTGTTTCTTGTTACGATTCCCCTGGACACAGCCTCCTGTTTCTTGTTACGATTCCCCTGGACACAGCCTCCTGTTTCTTGTTACGATTCCCCTGGACACAGCCTCCTGTTTCTTGTTACGATTCCCCTGGACACAGCCTCCTGTTTCTTGTTACGATTCCCCTGGACACAGCCTCCTGTTTCTTGTTACGATTCCCCTGGACACAGCTTCCTGTTTCTTGTTACGATTCCCCTGGACACAGCCTCCTGTTTCTTGTTACGATTCCCCTGGACACAGCCTCCTGTTTCTTGTTACGATTCCCCTGGACACAGCCTCCTGTTTCTTGTTACGATTCCCCTGGACACAGCCTCCTGTTTCTTGTTACGATTCCCCTGGACACAGCCTCCTGTTTCTTGTTACGATTCCCCTGGACACAGCTTCCTGTTTCTTGTTACGATTCCCCTGGACACAGCCTCCTGTTTCTTGTTACGATTCCCCTGGACACAGCCTCCTGTTTCTTGTTACGATTCCCCTGGACACAGCCTCCTGTTTCTTGTTACGATTCCCCTGGACACAGCTTCCTGTTTCTTGTTACGATTCCCCTGGACACAGCTTCCTGTTTCTTGTTACGATTCCCCTGGACACAGCTTCCTGTTTCTTGTTACGATTCCCCTGGACACAGCTTCCTGTTTCTTGTTACGATTCCCCTGGACACAGCTTCCTGTTTCTTGTTACGATTCCCCTGGACACAGCCTCCTGTTTCTTGTTACGATTCCCCTGGACACAGCTTCCTGTTTCTTGTTACGATTCCCCTGGACACAGCTTCCTGTTTCTTGTTACGATTCCCCTGGACACAGCCTCCTGTTTCTTGTTACGATTCCCCTGGACACAGCTTCCTGTTTCTTGTTACGATTCCCCTGGACACAGCCTCCTGTTTCTTGTTACGATTCCCCTGGACACAGCCTCCTGTTTCTTGTTACGATTCCCCTGGACACAGCCTCCTGTTTCTTGTTACGATTCCCCTGGACACAGCCTCCTGTTTCTTGTTACGATTCCCCTGGACACAGCCTCCTGTTTCTTGTTACGATTCCCCTGGACACAGCCTCCTGTTTCTTGTTTTGGTGGCCGTTTAGAGGAGGTGACCTGGGGCGAATTGGCCTCCGTCGTGGATTTTTCTCTTCACGGTCACGTGTCTTTTTTATGGTGAACGTGCTATAGTAAACCGTAAATAATCAGTTTCTTTGGATCCCCAACTAACTGCTTTACAATAAGAACAATAAGAAGGAAACCCTTCATTTAAAACACGACCAAAAATGGCAGCGACTATATATAGTGGGCGCCAAAATATTCCCTACAAGAACTTGCTCCTGGTCCGAAAATGTCCCAATTTAACAATATACTTTTGCTCTGTGGTCATCAATTAGGTAAAGTGTGATGCACAACTACACATACTTTTCAAATTTAGCTGCCAAGTTTCTTCCTTTATTATTGCTAGTTGTGAACCACAAATACCACCACCCCCAACCTTCGACCAATATATTTTTATCGGATAGAAAGAATTATCGCCAAAAATATGTGTCCGGAAATGTCTCTAACGTTCTGGGCCGCGATCGTGGCGTGAGTCACTTCCATTGCTTTAACACCCGGCCTGGAGGGTCTCTGATAATTTACACGCCCTTGAGGGAGGGCGCATTTCGCCCCTCTATGATCTCGAAAACCACGCAACGTAGCGAGAAGCAGAAAACGAAGTTCCATAGCTCTAGACAAGCTCGTTCGAAAGTATTTTGTTTATTTTTTCTCAGGTCAATATTGAGGTCACCAGAGGTCATCAAGGGTCAGATTTTCAAGTTTCCAAGACTTCGCTTCGAACACCCCCAAATATCTCGGGAACTATGATAGTTAGCAGTAAACGAAAAAACTAAATCAAAAGCTCTTGAGAAATGCAATCCTCAGATCCTCAGGTGTCCTCAGATTTGAGCTCAGGTCAATAGTTTAGGCTCCAGAGGTCATCAAATGTCAAAAAGGTGTGTTTTTTTTGCAAAACAGTCTTTCGCAAACAACTTTTTACTTAACAAAGATAACACAATGTTGTTTACGCCATCGTGTTTTTTCTCGTCAAGTAGCGTCGAATCATATTCATGGTGACCGAGTTAGGTCAACTGAGAAATTTGACCCCAAGTCAAGGTCAAGTGGTGACCCAAGTTTGTCATGTTGTATATTGAGAGACGTGTCTCGACGAGACAAACACATTGGTGACATTTTCTCTTCTCTATCTTTATTATGTCGATAGTTATTGCCAAACAGTGTTGGCGGTCACGAAATTGACCCGACCAAACTTGTGGTTTAAACTTGTGGTGGAAGCACAAATACGTGGATGTCGCACGTTGTTCATAACAAACACAAGCATGTGCCGCGTTAAGCTTCATGCGATAATCTCGTTCGCCATTTTGGATGACGCGATTTTCTAAGACTTATAGTTATCTGTCATTAACAAGTATGCAAATGGTCTCACTGATAAGTTGCTGTTATATTGCTATTTTATTTATCTCGTAAGCTTGTTGGTTGTTTGGTTTATTTTTTAGCGTATTCGTTTTGCTCTCTGTGTGGTTAACAAGAAATTAGCTCGATTAGCATCCTTCGCGAATGTTATTCCCGGCATGCGGCTCAGTAGGGCACGCCGGTTTGGTCTTCATGGTGCTGGCGTTGGGCGAACCGTGCGCGTGTTGTCTTGTTTTAAGTTACTTGTTTCTTCTTGGATATATATCTCGCATCAAGATGTGCATTTTGCTGGTTGATTGAGTTGAGGTGAACAGAAATCAAGATGAGGCATAGGTATAGTGACATTGAGGTATGTGTCCTCTAAGGCCCAGTTCCCGATGCGTTTCAGCAGACTGGGAAGATGGTAAGCGTTCAACTTCTTGTGTTGGTAGTGTTATCGGATGTTTTCATATATGCCAATATGTGCATATATTATGATGTGGAAAGTTGATGAATCGTGAGTCATATTTCCTGTATAGATATGGTCTTGGAGTCAGTCGGGACCGAGGCTTCCGGGTCGTACACTCACAAAATCGCTACACACGACCCAGGTGTCAACTCCTGCCACAGGGGTTAATTTGGAAATTTACTCATGCGTGGGGTGTCATTGTTGATGCTTCGCTATCTACACCCATGTCAGACACCTGCGTGGTGTGTCAGTGCCGACCACCATCGCATTGTGTGTTTCGTCACCGCTGCATGGGGTGTCGAGGTGTCGCAATACTCTTGCGGGGATGTCGATTGACGCCTCAGCCGGGCGTATTGCAGGAGTTCGTTCACCACTGGGAGAGGTGTGACGGTCGCCGTTTTTTTTTTTGTTTTTTTTCTCCCGGACTGGCCTATAGCCATTTCCCGGGTTTGGGGAAATTACTTCTGGCAATTTGCCATGGAAAGAGTTACGTTAATCGGTTTATGTGAACCCGAGCAAGGAAGGGAATAGGGTAGCTATTTTACGTTAAGTGAATTGTTCAAAGTAAATCTAAAGTCTATCTTACGTTAAGTATTTCGTTCAAAGTCAAAGTTAAAATAAAACACGAGACACTTACATACACAATATATTCCATACACACACAGACACACTAGAAACGATTCTAAATAAAAATAAAAATAAAAGAATAAGCACAAAATTAACTAATTAGGCGGGGCGGGTGACAGGCCCAGGTCGATCTGGTCAGTGGTTGTGTGGGGTGCTCGGAGTGTGCTCAACATAACTTCTACCGCGGCCGGTCCCGCGGGGGTGCAATTCTTTGCCGTCTAATGGTTTTGAATATACACTCCCGGGAACCGTGTGCAGCGAGTTATGTCGTAGTACCTTGGAGCACACTCCAGATCAGATCTGGTGTGCCAAAATCGGATCTAGTGTGGTAGTGTAGGTGCTCTGAGTGTGCTATAACTGCCGCGACACGGTCCTCAAGCGTGTGCAGCGAGTTATGTTGCAAGATCTGGCCTCTATCTCAGGTATTAAGAGCACACTCAGGATGTGTGTGTGTGTGTGTGTGTGTGTGTGTGTGTGTGTGTGTGTGTGTGTGTGTGTGTGTGTGTGTTGTGTGTGTGTGTGTGTGTGTGTGTGTGTGTGTGTGTGTGTGTGTGTGTGTGTGTGTGTGTGTGTGTGTGTGTGTGTGTGTGTGTGTGTGTGTGTGTGTGTGTGTGTGTGTGTGTGTGTGTGTGTGTGTGTGTGTGTGTGTGTGTGTGTGTGTGTGTGTGTGTGTGTGTGTGTGTGTGTGTGTGTGTGTGTGTGTGTGTGTGTGTGTGTGTGTGTGTGTGTGTGTGTGTGTGTGTGTGTGTGTGTGTGTGTGTGTGTGTGTGTGTGTGTGTGTGTGTGTGTGTGTGTGTGTGTGTGTGTGTGTGTGTGTGTGTGTGTGTGTGTGTGTGTGTGTGTGTGTGTGTGTGTGTGTGTGTGTGTGTGTGTGTGTGTGTGTGTGTGTGTGTGTGTGTGTGTGTGTGTGTGTGTGTGTGTGTGTGTGTGTGTGTGTGTGTGTGTGTGTGTGTGTGTGTGTGTGTGTGTGTGTGTGTGTGTGTGTGTGTGTGTGTGTGTGTGTGTGTGTGTGTGTGTGTGTGTGTGTGTGTGTGTGTGTGTGTGTGTGTGTGTGTGTGTGTGTGTGTGTGTGTGTGTGTGTGTGTGTGTGTGTGTGTGTGTGTGTGTGTGTGTGTGTGTGTGTGTGTGTGTGTGTGTGTGTGTGTGTGTGTGTGTGTGTGTGTGTGTGTGTGTGTGTGTGTGTGTGTGTGTGTGTGTGTGTGTGTGTGTGTGTGTGTGTGTGTGTGTGTGTGTGTGTGTGTGTGTGTGTGTGTGTGTGTGTGTGTGTGTGTGTGTGTGTGTGTGTGTGTGTGTGTGTGTGTGTGTGTGTGTGTGTGTGTGTGTGTGTGTGTGTGTGTGTGTGTGTGTGTGTGTGTGTGTGTGTGTGTGTGTGTGTGTGTGTGTGTGTGTGTGTGTGTGTGTGTGTGTGTGTGTGTGTGTGTGTGTGTGTGTGTGTGTGTGTGTGTGTGTGTGTGTGTGTGTGTGTGTGTGTGTGTGTGTGTGTGTGTGTGTGTGTGTGTGTGTGTGTGTGTGTGTGTGTGTGTGTGTGTGTGTGTGTGTGTGTGTGTGTGTGTGTGTGTGTGTGTGTGTGTGTGTGTGTGTGTGTGTGTGTGTGTGTGTGTGTGTGTGTGTGTGTGTGTGTGTGTGTGTGTGTGTGTGTGTGTGTGTGTGTGTGTGTGTGTGTGTGTGTGTGTGTGTGTGTGTGTGTGTGTGTGTGTGTGTGTGTGTGTGTGTGTGTGTGTGTGTGTGTGTGTGTGTGTGTGTGTGTGTGTGTGTGTGTGTGTGTGTGTGTGTGTGTGTGTGTGTGTGTGTGTGTGTGTGTGTGTGTGTGTGTGTGTGTGTGTGTGTGTGTGTGTGTGTGTGTGTGTGTGTGTGTGTGTGTGTGTGTGTGTGTGTGTGTGTGTGTGTGTGTGTGTGTGTGTGTTGTGTGTGTGTGTGTGTGTGTGTGTGTGTGTGTGTGTGTGTGTGTGTGTGTGTGTGTGTGTGTGTGTGTGTGTGTGTGTGTGTGTGTGTGTGTGTGTGTGTGTGTGTGTGTGTGTGTGTGTGTGTGTGTGTGTGTGTGTGTGTGTGTGTGTGTGTGTGTGTGTGTGTGTGTGTGTGTGTGTGTGTGTGTGTGTGTGTGTGTGTGTGTGTGTGTGTGTGTGTGTGTGTGTGTGTGTGTGTGTGTGTGTGTGTGTGTGTGTGTGTGTGTGTGTGTGTGTGTGTGTGTGTGTGTGTGTGTGTGTGTGTGTGTGTGTGTGTGTGTGTGTGTGTGTGTGTGTGTGTGTGTGTGTGTGTGTGTGTGTGTGTGTGTGTGTGTGTGTGTGTGTGTGTGTGTGTGGTGTGTGTGTGTGTGTGTGTGTGTGTGTGTGTGTGTGTGTGTGTGTGTGTGTGTGTGTGTGTGTGTGTGTGTGTGTGTGTGTGTGTGTGTGTGTGTGTGTGTGTGTGTGTGTGTGTGTGTGTGTGTGTGTGTGTGTGTGTGTGTGTGTGTGTGTGTGTGTGTGTGTGTGTGTGTGTGTGTGTGTGTGTGTGTGTGTGTGTGTGTGTGTGTGTGTGTGTGTGTGTGTGTGTGTGTGTGTGTGTGTGTGTGTGTGTGTGTGTGTGTGTGTGTGTGTGTGTGTGTGTGTGTGTGTGTGTGTGTGTGTGTGTGTGTGTGTGTGTGTGTGTGTGTGTGTGTGTGTGTGTGTGTGTGTGGTGTGTGTGTGTGTGTGTGTGTGTGTGTGTGTGTGTGTGTGTGTGTGTGTGTGTGTGTGTGTGTGTGTGTGTGTGTGTGTGTGTGTGTGTGTGTGTGTGTGTGTGTGTGTGTGTGTGTGTGTGTGTGTGTGTGTGTGTGTGTGTGTGTGTGTGTGTGTGTGTGTGTGTGTGTGTGTGTGTGTGTGTGTGTGTGTGTGTGTGTGTGTGTGTGTGTGTGTGTGTGTGTGTGTGTGTGTGTGTGTGTGTGTGTGTGTGTGTGTGTGTGTGTGTGTGTGTGTGTGTGTGTGTGTGTGTGTGTGTGTGTGTGTGTGTGTGTGTGTGTGTGTGTGTGTGTGTGTGGTGTGTGTGTGTGTGTGTGTGTGTGTGTGTGTGTGTGTGTGTGTGTGTGTGTGTGTGTGTGTGTGTGTGTGTGTGTGTGTGTGTGTGTGTGTGTGTGTGTGTGTGTGTGTGTGTGTGTGTGTGTGTGTGTGTGTGTGTGTGTGTGTGTGTGTGTGTGTGTGTGTGTGTGTGTGTGTGTGTGTGTGTGTGTGTGTGTGTGTGTGTGTGTGTGTGTGTGTGTGTGTGTGTGTGTGTGTGTGTGTGTGTGTGTGTGTGTGTGTGTGTGTGTGTGTGTGTGTGTGTGTGTGTGTGTGTGTGTGTGTGTGTGTGTGTGTGTGTGTGTGTGTGTGTGTGTGTGTGTGTGTGTGTGTGTGTGTGTGTGTGTGTGTGTGGTGTGTGTGTGTGTGTGTGTGTGTGTGTGTGTGTGTGTGTGTGTGTGTGTGTGTGTGTGTGTGTGTGTGTGTGTGTGTGTGTGTGTGTGTGTGTGTGTGTGTGTGTGTGTGTGTGTGTGTGTGTGTGTGTGTGTGTGTGTGTGTGTGTGTGTGTGTGTGTGTGTGTGTGTGTGTGTGTGTGTGTGTGTGTGTGTGTGTGTGTGTGTGTGTGTGTGTGTGTGTGTGTGTGTGTGTGTGTGTGTGTGTGTGTGTGTGTGTGTGTGTGTGTGTGTGTGTGTGTGTGTGTGTGTGTGTGTGTGTGTGTGTGTGTGTGTGTGTGTGTGTGTGTGTGTGTGTGTGTGTGTGTGTGTGTGTGTGTGTGTGGTGTGTGTGTGTGTGTGTGTGTGTGTGTGTGTGTGTGTGTGTGTGTGTGTGTGTGTGTGTGTGTGTGTGTGTGTGTGTGTGTGTGTGTGTGTGTGTGTGTGTGTGTGTGTGTGTGTGTGTGTGTGTGTGTGTGTGTGTGTGTGTGTGTGTGTGTGTGTGTGTGTGTGTGTGTGTGTGTGTGTGTGTGTGTGGTGTGGTGTGTGTGTGTGTGTGTGTGTGTGTGTGTGGTGTGTGTGTGTGTGTGTGTGTGTGTGTGTGTGTGTGTGTGTGTGTGTGTGTGTGTGTGTGTGTGTGTGTGTGTGTGTGTGTGGTGTGTGTGTGTGTGTGTGTGTGTGTGTGTGTGTGTGTGTGTGTGTGTGTGTGTGTGTGTGTGTGTGTGTGTGTGTGTGTGTGTGTGTGTGTGTGTGTGTGTGTGTGTGTGTGTGTGTGTGTGTGTGTGTGTGTGTGTGTGTGTGTGTGTGTGTGTGTGTGTGTGTGTGTGTGTGTGTGTGTGTGTGTGTGTGTGTGGTGTGGTGTGTGTGTGTGTGTGTGTGTGTGTGTGTGTGTGTGTGTGTGTGTGTGTGTGTGTGTGTGTGTGTGTGTGTGTGTGTGTGTGTGTGTGTGTGTGTGTGTGTGTGTGTGTGTGTGTGTGTGTGTGTGTGTGTGTGTGTGTGTGTGTGTGTGTGTGTGTGTGTGTGTGTGTGTGTGTGTGTGTGTGTGTGTGTGTGTGTGTGTGTGTGTGTGTGTGTGTGTGTGTGTGTGTGTGTGTGTGTGTGTGTGTGTGTGTGTGTGTGTGTGTGTGTGTGTGTGTGTGTGTGTGTGTGTGTGTGTGTGTGTGTGTGTGTGTGTGTGTGTGTGTGTGTGTGTGTGTGTGTGTGTGTGTGTGTGTGTGTGTGTGTGTGTGTGTGTGTGTGTGTGTGTGTGTGTGTGTGTGTGTGTGTGTGTGTGTGTGTGTGTGTGTGTGTGTGTGTGTGTGTGTGTGTGTGTGTGTGTGTGTGTGTGTGTGTGTGTGTGTGTGTGTGTGTGTGTGTGTGTGTGTGTGTGTGTGTGTGTGTGTGTGTGTGTGTGTGTGTGTGTGTGTGTGTGTGTGTGTGTGTGTGTGTGTGTGTGTGTGTGTGTGTGTGTGTGTGTGTGTGTGTGTGTGTGTGTGTGTGTGTGTGTGTGTGTGTGTGTGTGTGTGTGTGTGTGTGTGTGTGTGTGTGTGTGTGTGTGTGTGTGTGTGTGTGTGTGTGTGTGTGTGTGTGTGTGTGTGTGTGTGTGTGTGTGTGTGTGTGTGTGTGTGTGTGTGTGTGTGTGTGTGTGTGTGTGTGTGTGTGTGTGTGTGTGTGTGTGTGTGTGTGTGTGTGTGTGTGTGTGTGTGTGTGTGTGTGTGTGTGTGTGTGTGTGTGTGTGTGTGTGTGTGTGTGTGTGTGTGTGTGTGTGTGTGTGTGTGTGTGTGTGTGTGTGTGTGTGTGTGTGTGTGTGTGTGTGTGTGTGTGTGTGTGTGTGTGTGTGTGTGTGTGTGTGTGTGTGTGTGTGTGTGTGTGTGTGTGTGTGTGTGTGTGTGTGTGTGTGTGTGTGTGTGTGTGTGTGTGTGTGTGTGTGTGTGTGTGTGTGTGTGTGTGTGTGTGTGTGTGTGTGTGTGTGTGTGTGTGTGTGTGTGTGTGTGTGTGTGTGTGTGTGTGTGTGTGTGTGTGTGTGTGTGTGTGTGTGTGTGTGTGTGTGTGTGTGTGTGTGTGTGTGTGTGTGTGTGTGTGTGTGTGTGTGTGTGTGTGTGTGTGTGTGTGTGTGTGTGTGTGTGTGTGTGTGTGTGTGTGTGTGTGTGTGTGTGTGTGGTGTGTGTGTGTGTGTGTGTGTGTGTGTGTGTGTGTGTGTGTGTGTGTGTGTGTGTGTGTGTGTGTGTGTGTGTGTGTGTGTGTGTGTGTGTGTGTGTGTGTGTGTGTGTGTGTGTGTGTGTGTGTGTGTGTGTGTGTGTGTGTGTGTGTGTGTGTGTGTGTGTGTGTGTGTGTGTGTGTGTGTGTGTGTGTGTGTGTGTGTGTGTGTGTGTGTGTGTGTGTGTGTGTGTGTGTGTGTGTGTGTGTGTGTGTGTGTGTGTGTGTGTGTGTGTGTGTGTGTGTGTGTGTGTGTGTGTGTGTGTGTGTGTGTGTGTGTGTGTGTGTGTGTGTGTGTGTGTGTGTGTGTGTGTGTGTGTGTGTGTGTGTGTGTGTGTGTGTGTGTGTGTGTGTGTGTGTGTGTGTGTGTGTGTGTGTGTGTGTGTGTGTGTGTGTGTGTGTGTGTGTGTGTGTGTGTGTGTGTGTGTGTGTGTGTGTGTGTGTGTGTGTGTGTGTGTGTGTGTGTGTGTGTGTGTGTGTGTGTGTGTGTGTGTGTGTGTGTGTGTGTGTGTGTGTGTGTGTGTGTGTGTGTGTGTGTGTGTGTGTGTGTGTGTGTGTGTGTGTGTGTGTGTGTGTGTGTGTGTGTGTGTGTGTGTGTGTGTGTGTGTGTGTGTGTGTGTGTGTGTGTGTGTGTGTGTGTGTGTGTGTGTGTGTGTGTGTGTGTGTGTGTGTGTGTGTGTGTGTGTGTGTGTGTGTGTGTGTGTGTGTGTGTGTGTGTGTGTGTGTGTGTGTGTGTGTGTGTGTGTGTGTGTGTGTGTGTGTGTGTGTGTGTGTGTGTGTGTGTGTGTGTGTGTGTGTGTGTGTGTGTGTGTGTGTGTGTGTGTGTGTGTGTGTGTGTGTGTGTGTGTGTGTGTGTGTGTGTGTGTGTGTGTGTGTGTGTGTGTGTGTGTGTGTGTGTGTGTGTGTGTGTGTGTGTGTGTGTGTGTGTGTGTGTGTGTGTGTGTGTGTGTGTGTGTGTGTGTGTGTGTGTGTGTGTGTGTGTGTGTGTGTGTGTGTGTGTGTGTGTGTGTGTGTGTGTGTGTGTGTGTGTGTGTGTGTGTGTGTGTGTGTGTGTGTGTGTGTGTGTGTGTGTGTGTGTGTGTGTGTGTGTGTGTGTGTGTGTGTGTGTGTGTGTGTGTGTGTGTGTGTGTGTGTGTGTGTGTGTGTGTGATAGTGTTATTGTAGGTCAGTGCGATGCCGTGAGCGAGAGCCTAATCGCACTACCGCCCTTGCACTGACCAAGGACCAAGCAATGAAGGTGTGGGGGTGTGATAGCAAGTGTTAGGAGATGCCTGTCGACCAGAAGCTCCCTGGGCCTGGGAATAATATAATAAAAATAATATTAAATAAAATAAGATACTATATAGTAGTAGAATAAGTATAATTGTGTAATGACCTATTGTGTAGTGTATTCCCCCGGGAAAAGTCCTAATTAATTTTTAAAAAAACGGAGCCTAGCCAAGGGGAAAACCTGTGCGTTTTGCCAAATTGCACAGTAAAACCCCATGTTATTACGTTTATATAAATAGTTCTAATCGTGTTGTATGAAGAAAATCATAAAGAAGTGTGATTAACTCGGGATGGGAGTCACGGAGTAAAAAAGTTTGCGAATACCGCACCGCAGTGCATGGGACGGGGTGGATATTGCACCGCAGCGCAGCGGACACCGCACCGCAGCGCAGTGGAGTGGACACCTCACCGCAGCGCAGCGGCCACCGCACCGCAGCGCAGCATCGGCATCTGTGATCAGGGGCGGGTGTTCAATTACTCGGCTCTGGCAAGAGCGGAGTAAAGGGGAGAGGAGGGTTGGGAGGAGCGTTAAGTTAAGAAATGAACAACGAATTCCAATGGAACCTTTCGTTGCGCGACTGATTTGGCAGGGAATCATGCCGCCGCCAACGCAAAACCGCACATCAACCATCGGTGTCCCATCGCAGAAATCCCCCGCCAAATCAGCCACGCAACGAATAAAACCCTTCGCCGCGCGGCCGATCCAGCAGGGGACCCCCGCAACAAGACACCGGCAGCCAACACGCAACCCCCACGTCAGCAGCAACATGATTTAACAGTTAGTCAAAAATAACTTAATAAAGTATTTTATTGGAGGTGATTTATTGTTTCCTGTTTGTGAACCGTCTCAAATTGCGGCGGTAGCGGTTACGCTCAGAAGAGCGGGGGGGGGGACTCCCCTGTCTTTTTGACCTTGAAGGCAAGGCAGGGCGGGAGAGTGGCCGGGATGGTGGGGAGGGGGTCAAACTCTCTTCAGGGAGCCGGGAAGGGGGGGGGGGGAGGGGAGGGATGGCGGGGAGAGGGTGAGGAACCGACTGTCTTCAGAGAGGGGAGGAGGGTGGGAGTTTGGGACTTGCGGTGGGGGGAGGGGAGGGATGGCGGGGAGAGGGTGAGGTCCAGACTGTCTTCAGAGAGGGGAGGAGGGTGGGAGTTTGGGACTTGGCGGGTGACGGCTCTGATTAGAGAGGCGTCTGTCTCTCCCTCGGTCGAGTCGTCAGAGTCCTCCTCAGAGGACTCGACCGGGGACCCGGGGTCCAGAGGGGGCCCGACTGGGGACTCCGCCAGAGATTCGGCGGGGTGGGAGTGGGTGCCGCTGGGGCACTGCCAGAGTCCAGAAGGGACTCGGCTGAGATGGGGTGAGACTCGGCCTGCTCTGCCGTCGGAGGGTGTGCACACTGCCGTTGTGTCGAGGCAGGCGGTGGCACCGGTGGGGTGGACCCACTTAAGGTCCGACGGGGGGCACGGATAGGGTTCGGTGGGATGGGGGCAGCAGGGGCCAGACGCTGGGGGCCAGCGCTGGGATGGGAGGTGGGGTGGGGGGGCGCCTTGCGGGCCCGGGTCTTTTCGGCGTGCTTGAGGTATCGTGACGTTGACGCACGCAGACGGCGGCGCAGCGTTGGCTGCGCGCGCACATCACCGCCGGCCGGCCGCGCCGCCGCGCCCGCTCAGTTGCGCTGCGGCCTTAGGCGCGGCAGGTAGTTCAGGGTGCCTGCGTCGACCATTGTCAGTGTTCAAGTTGCTGTTGAGTTGCGAAAGGCTGTCAATCGGGCTGTCGTGATCGGAGTTATAAGCATATCATTGTGAGTTGTGAGTGCGTTCTTTCTTGCGTTCTTTTTATCTTAGAAATGTAGTTAGTTGTGAATTTGTGATCGATAAACACTAGGTATGATAGCGTCTATGTGTTTCGTGCCCTCCCGTCACAACCAATTGTATTGCTTATCCGGTCGGAGCTGCACCGATCAAGCTTCTATAAACATATGAATATCCGTAGCTGACTGTTGATCCATAGTAACTATGATTATTTATGAGTATGCTTAATGATTATGATTTGTGATGTTGATGTTGATACATGGATCTGTTTACAATAATTACCGGTTTTGTTAATACAATAGTTTTGCACGGAAATGTACTAATTTGTAGTTGCTCAGATTGGGAAGGTTGGCGTGAGTGGTCAGAGTCAGGTCAGAGTGCTCAGATTGGCATGAGGCTTGCGAGTTGCGACACGTCTCTGAGCCGGTGCCCGGCGGCGGCCGCCGCCCGCCATGCGTCTACGTCACGACACCCCAAGCAGAGGCGACCGTTACACCTCTCCCAGTGGTGAACGAACTCCTGCAATACGCCCGGCTGAGACTTCAATCGACACCCCCCGCATGAGTATTGCAACACCTCGACACCCCATGCAGCGGTGACGTTGCGCCTTTCCAATGGCAAACGAACTCCCGCAATACGCCCGGCTGAGGCGTCAATCGACACCCCACGCATGACTATTGCGACACCTCGACACCCCATGTAGCGGTTATCAAGGGTGTTCTGTTAAACCTATACACCCCATGCAGCGGCGATCACGGTTGTTCCGGTACACCTCCCTGAGTGCTAAACAAAACACCTTCCAGGCGACGTATTTTAGGTTGTGTGGGCATCACACGGGCTAGGGGTGTTGACACCCTGCGGAGGAGTTGACTTTTTTGTGAGTGTAGGTATGTTAAAAAAGGTGCCTGGCATCGTTTGAGGTTGGGGTCATCGTTTCGTTTTGAAGATTATTGAAGCATCTTTTTGTGTTTGTGTTCACGTCATATGACGTTTGTTTCGCACGTCACAGGACGTTTGCGTCGCGTCGGAGGATACACACACTCACAACAAATCAACAACTGCGCAGGGTGTCAACACCCCTAGCCCGTGTGATGCCCACACAACCTAAAATACGTCGCCTGGAAGGTGTTTTGTTTAGCACTCAGGGAGGTGTACCGGAACAACCGTGATCGCCGCTGCATGGGGTGTATAGGTTTAACGGAACACCCTTGATACCCGCTGCATGGGGTGTCGAGGTTTCACAATAGTCATGCGTGGGGTGTCGATTGACGCCTCAGGCGGGCGTATTACGGGAGTTCGTTAACCATTGCCAAAGGCGTAACGTCACCGCTGAATGGGGTGTCAAGGTGTTGCAATACTCATGCGGGGGTGTCGATTGACGCCTCAGCCGGGCGTATTGCATTAGTTCGTTCACCACTGGGAGAGGTGTAACGGTCGCCGCTGCTGGGGGTGTCGTGACGTAGACGCATGGCGGGCCGCGGCCGCCGCCGGGCGCCGGCTCAGAGACGTGTCGCAACTCGCAAGACTCATGCCAATCTGAGCACTCTGACCTGACTCTGACCACTCACGCCAACCTTCCCCAATCTGAGCAACTACAAATTAGTACATTTGCGTGCAAAACCATTTGTATTAACAACACCGTTAATTATTGTAAACAGATCCATGTATCAACATCAGCAACATGAATCAGCATCATCAAAGCATACTCATAAACAGGGGTATATGAACTATGTTCAAGTTGGGTGGGGGGGGGGGCAGGAGGCATTCTGAAGTCGATTCTTTCCATGCAACGCCCATAGGCGTAATGTTAAAATCCTAAATGTTGAGGGGGGGGGGGGGGGGGGGGAGGGGGGGGGGGGGGGGGGGGCGGCTACCCCCTGCTCCTACTCCTATGCTCATAATTATCATAGTTACTATGGATCAACAGTCAGCTACGTATATTCATATGTTTATAGAGGCTTGGTCGGTGCAGCTCCGACCGGATAAGCAATACAATTGGTTGTGACGGGAGGGCACGAAAGATATAGACGCTATAATGATTAATGTTTATCGATCACAAATTCACAACTAACTACATTTCTAAGATCAAAATAACGCAAAAGAAAGAACGCACTCACAACTAACAATTATGTACTTATAACTCCGGTCACGACAGCACGATTAACAGCCTTTCGCAACTCAACGGCAACTTGAAACACTGCAACGATCGACGCACGCACTCTGAACAACCTGCCGCGGCCAATGCCGCGGTGCAAACTGAGCGGCGGCGCGTCGGTGCGGCCGGCCGGCAGTGATGTGTGCGCGCAGCCAAACGTCGCGACGCCGTCCTGTGTGCGTCTACGTCACTGACACCCCAAGCAGCGGCAACCGTCACACCTCCTCTCCCAGTGGTGAACGAACTCCTGCAATACGCCCGGCTGAGGGCGTCAATCGGCAGCCCCCGCATGAGTATTGCGACACCTCGAAACCCCATGCAGCGGTGACATTACGCTTCTCCCAGAGGTGAACGAACTCCCGCAATACGCCCGGCTGAGGCGTCAATCGACATCCCCCGCATGAGTATTGCGACACCTGCACGACACCCCATGCAGCGGTGACGAACACACAATGCGATGGTTGGTCGTAACTGACACACCACGCAGGTGTCTGACATGGGTGTAGATAGCGAAGCATCAACAATGACACCCCATACATGAGTACATTTCCAAATTAACCCCTGTGGCAGGAGTTGACACCCGGGGTCGTGTGTGTAGCAATTTTATGAGTGCAGTACACTCACACAAAAAATCAAACACCAGCGCAAGGTGTTGACACACCTAGCCCGTGTGATGCCCGCACAAACTAAAATACGTCGCCTGGAAGGTGTTTTGTTTTAGCACTCAGGGAGGTGTACCGGAACAACCGTGATCGCCGCTGCATGGGGTGTATAGGTTTAACAGAACACCCTTGATAACCGCTGCATGTGGTGTCGAGGTGTCGCAATACTCATGCAGGGGTGTCGATTTGACGCCTCAGCCAGGGCGTATTGCGGGAGTTCGTTTACAACTGGGGAGAGGCGTAACGTCACCGCCGCATGGGGTTGTCGAGGTGTCGCAATACTCATGTATGGGGGGGGGGGTCGATTGACACCTCAGCGGGCGTATTCAAGGAGTTCGTTTACAACTGGAAGAGGTGTAACGGTCGCCGCTGCCCTGGGGTGTCGTGACGCTAACGCATGGCGGGCGCGAGCGGGCCGCCGGGCGCCGGCTCAGAGACGTGTCGCAACTCACAAAGACTCATGCCAATCTGGAGCAATCTGACCTGACTCTGACCACTCGCGACAGCCTTCCCAATCTGAGCAACTAATAATTGGTACATTTCGGTGCAAAACCATTGTATTTAACAAAACCAGGGTTTCCTGTTTGTATAAGTGTTCGTGAACAGTTCATGAACAATTGTTTGTTTGTTTGTTTATTTTATTGTTTACGAATTTCATCATCAAGGTCCATCTGTTCACGACAAAAATGGCTGTTCATGAAACAGTTCACGAACGTTCATGAACTGTTCATGAACAAATATACATTACTTAGTTTTTTTAGTATTTGAGTTCACATTTCGCTGTCCCATCTTCAATTATTTGGAGCATGCTCACTATTTTGGTATGATAACGACTAAAATTAGTACTAATTTAATATGGTTTCGGGCTCATAAAAATAGCAGCCAATTCGTATTGCTTACGTTAGACCGGGTCAAAATGCAAACGGGCCGATGTTTACGCGCCGGGTCAGATGCAAATTTGTCTAGTAAGTTGACGAGAAACCTCACGGCGCTGCGCGCCCGCTCGGTAATGAAATAATTATTTGAGACAATAATACAAGTTTTTAATGAGGCATGTATTGTGAAACTCAATCACTACGAGCGTCGAA
This sequence comes from Chirona hameri, assembly GCA_036785665.1. Classification (NCBI taxonomy): domain Eukaryota; kingdom Metazoa; phylum Arthropoda; class Thecostraca; order Balanomorpha; family Balanidae; genus Chirona; species Chirona hameri. The sequence goes on along the minus strand of JAXIVJ010012271.1, from coordinate 12,297 downwards.
ACCAGGAGGACTGGGTAATGCACCCGTATTTTTGCAGACTCAATCGATAGGCCTTTGATCGTAGTATGGGAATAATCGCCTTTAACCCTATTTATAACAGGCTCCTGACTACCCCTCTTTCTAACAGGGGGGGGGGGGGATTCCGCCCGCCCCGGAGATCTCGAGATCTACCCGTCCCATTTTCAACAAATGAAAGGGTGTTTGGTTCCCCTCAACACGTTCTACATTTCTAAATACTAAAATAAATCTAAATTTTGGATAGGGGGCAACAGGGGGGCAAAAACTACAAATTTTAGTGGTATTTTTTGATCCAACATAGCCTTTCATGTTTATCGACCGAGTTTAACACAACTAATAAAAATCGATAGAGATTGAATTGTAAATTGATATATGACGGTGACGTTTGAAAATTCAAAAAATCATAGGCGTGTGCAAGTCACTCAATATGGGGGTGAAGTAAATGCGTAATATGACCATTTTTTTGATGTTTTTTTTAATAAATGAAATGGTATGTGATTGTGACATTAGACAAAAACAGTTATAAATCATCATTTTTTGCCATAGTGTGGTACCAGGTTAGTGAAAAGGGAGGTCAAAATTGGAAACAAAATATTAACCGCAGACAAGTTGCTACCCAGCACTATAAAATATGTTACTGGATCGTAGATAGTTCCTTTTTGCATGTTGTATTTTCATCATAGGCGTATCCAGGATCCAAAACTGGGGCGGCGCAAGACCTTATGATAAGTATATTATCCGCTATTATAGATACTAACTAGTCAACAGTGACCATTTCACTTACAACTTCAATTAACATTGCTTACCCCCCTTTTTGCCCTACCTGGGACTCTCCTATTATCTTATAATCGTTCGTAGAGTAGCCTGTGCTGCGTGTTTCATCCGAAAACTGCAGTATGTTATGTCATTGTACGCCCATGCCTCTTAGTTTCCTTGCAATAATATGACTCCCTTTCTTCCATTCCTGAGCGCGCCTCTGCAAAAAATGACTATTCCCTTTTCTGGCCCTCATATGTGCATATATCATTTTAAGTTTAAACGTCTATTGCGCCGTTATCGCTGGCATAATCGTCATCACCATGCCAGTCACCCCCCTTTTCATGTGCATACAATGCACATTTTAACCTACATCAATATTTTCTTACATTACAAGAACACATATCCTAATATTGTATTGTATATATCAGATGTTTTATTCTGTCGCCCTACACACATACAACACACGTACCCATACAAACTCACGTTTATATACATATATATATACTACAATATAACTACAGTCATATACACGTACATATATGCTCTAACTACCACTGCGTAGTGTCAAAGAGGTTGTGGGGCTGTTAGGGAGCAGAGTTTCCCGTTCCCCGTATTGTTTTACTCTAGCACCTTAATAAACGTCCGGAACCTGCCATCCTGGTAAAAACATTCATGCACTTGCCCCCTCGGTACTTTAGATATATAATAGCCCTCCTTTATGCGTCTATGCCAAATTGTCTATGCCAATTGTTCTCATAACAAACTATCCTGACTTCATCCCAGGCAATCTCATGCCCCGTCCCTCCAAAAACATGCTTCGAAATGCCAGAATGATCCTCATTCTCCTTGGTTATCGCCCGTCTATGATCCATCCTCCCTTTGTCCCCAGCTTCCTACCAGTTTCCCCGACATAAATCATACCGCACTGACACTGATTATTGATATACCACCACCTGCCTTGCTTTTTCTTCCCCAGCCTGTCCTTTCGCCCTAACCAATCTATCCCTCAAACTGGCACCCGGCTTTGTACTTATTTTCGCATAAGGTTTTAAAATCCTCTCGTCACTTGTTCGCTTACACCTTGAACGTAAGGAATTGCATACATACGGAGCGTTCCCTTACCTCGTTGCCGCGTTCTCGCTCTCCTCGCTGACTCTGATCACCCTGACTCGGTCTATTATTACTAGCCGCACCCCTATCCCTGGTCCTAAAACTGCCTCTGCGATGCTTTGAAAAAACCTCCTCGGATACCCCATTCTTTGTCAACGCCTGACTGACATGATGATCCTCTTTCCTCCTTGCCTCCTCTGTGGTGGAGCACCTCGCTGACCGTGTGAAGAGTGTGCGTAGACCTGAGGTCTTTGTGTTGGGTACTGTGGTGTGACGTGAAGGTCTAGGTACTTGTCCGTATGTGTATGTTTCCTGTATACCTGTGTTTCCATGCGCCCGTCACCTTGCCTGTGCACCCTAACATCGATAAATGGTAAAGAGCCATCCTTTTCGATCTCGTACGTGAACCGGATCGTGTCGTGCTGTGAATTTAGGTGACCGAGAAGGTCTGTAACTAAGTCTCTTTTGACTATAACAAAAAGTGTCGTCTACGTACCTTTTTCCAACACTTGACGGGATACGGGAACGACCTGCAGGGCGTTTTTTCTAGTGACTCCATAAACATATTGGCAACGAACAACACTCACCGGGCTCCCCCATGGCCGTTCCCCTCTTCTGCTTATAGAAACCTCCCATTTACTTGGAAATATGTCATCTCTAGACACAGTTTTAGTAACTGGACGATCTCCGAAACCTCTAGCGCCGTTTTAGCCCTCAACTCGCTTTCTACGTTACTAAATGTTTCCTCAAGCCTCGATCTGGCCTCTTCACACGCTAACTGAACGGGAAACGGATGTAAACAGTGCCTCGACATCAAAATGATACCATGACTTCATCCTGCTCCTAGATCCGTAGATCCTTCAGGTCACTGACAAAAACTGTTCGTGTCCTCTTACATGACGTATTCATGGACGTATCTCTTACATTACATGACGTATCTCTTACATGACGTCTACGTATCATGTAAGAGACACGAACAGTTTTTGTCAGTGACCTGAAGGATCTACGGATAGAGCAAGGGATGAAGTCATGGTATCATTTGATGTCGAGGCACTGTTTACATCCGTTCCCGTTCAGTTAGCGTGTGAAGAGGCCAGATCGAGGCTTGAGGAAACATTTAGTAACGTAGAAAGCGAGTTGAGGGCTAAAACGGCGCTAGAGGTTTCGGAGAGTCGTCCAGTTACTAAAACTGTGGTCCAGAGATGATATTATTTCCAAGTAAATGGGAGGTTCTATAAGCAGAAGAGGGGAAACGGCCATAGGGGAGCCCGGTGAGTGTTGTCGTTGCCAATATGTTTATGGAGTCACTAGAAAAAAAAACGCCCTGCAGTCGTTCCCGCAACCCGTCAAGTGTTGGAAAAGGTACGTAGACGACACTTTTGTTATAGTCAAAAGAGACTTAATTACGACCTTCTCGGTCACCTAAATTCACAGCACGACACGATCTGGTTCACGTACGAGATCGAAAAGGATGGCTCTTTACCATTTCTCGATGTTAGGGTTGCACAGGCAAGGTGACAGGGCGCATGGAAACACAGGGTATTACAGGAAACATACACATACGGACAAGTACCTAGACTTCACGTCACACCACAGTACCCAACACAAGACCTCAATTCTACGCACACTCTTCACACGGTCAGCGAGGTGCTCCCACCACAGAGGAGGCAAGGAGGAAAGAGGATCATCATGTCAGTCAGGCGTTGACAAAGAAATGGGTATCCGAGGAGGTTTATCAAAGCATCGCAGAGGCAGTTTGGGACCAGGGATAGTGGGTGCGGCTAGTAATAATAGACCAAGTCAGGGTGATCAGAGTCAGCGAGGAGAGCGAGAACGCGGCAACGAGGTAAGGGAACGTCCGTATGTATGCATTCCTTACGTTCAAGGTGTAAGCGAACAAGTGACGAGGATTTTTAAAACCTTATGCGAAAATAAGTACAAAGCCGGGGTGCCAGTTTGAGGGATATATTGGTTTAAGGCGTAAGACAGGCTGGGGAAGAAAAGCAAGGCAGGTGTGGTTATATCAATATCAGTGTCAGTTGCGGGTATGATTTATGTCGGGGAAACTGGGTAGGAAGCTGGGGGACAAGGGAGATGGATCATAGACGGGCGCAGGGGAATGAGGATCATTCTGGCATTTCGAAGCATGTTTTGGAGACGGGGCATGAGATTGCCCTGGGATGAAGTCAAGATAGTTTGTTATGAGAACAATTGGCATAGACGCAAGATAAAGGAGGGGCTAATATATATCTAAAGTACCGAGGGGCAAGTGCATGAATTGTTTTACCAGGATGGGCAGGTTCCGGACGTTATATAAGGTGCTAGAGTAAAAAAAAATACGGGGAACGGGAAAACTCTGCTCCCTAACAGCCCCACAACCTCTTTGACACTACGCAGTGGTAGTTAGAGCATTTATGTACGTGTATGTGACTGTAGTTATATGTATATATATTATATATGTATATAAAACGTGCGTTTGTATGGGTACGTGTGTCTATGTGTGTAGGCGACAGAATAACCATCTGATATATACAATACAATATTAGGATATGTGTCTTGTATGTAAGCAAATATTGATGTAGGTTTAAAATGTGCATTGTATGTAATGTATGAGGCGTGGCTGTTTGTAGTGTTACCGAGTGTGCAATCTATGTCACGGCGAATTCGACCCCATTACGAATGTTACATATTACCCTATCTATATATATAATATATATATAATATATATATATATATAATATATATTATATATATAATATATATACTTATTACGAAATGTCACAGCCAATCACTGCGAATACGAATTAAATGTGCGTATTACGAATTACCTTTTATATTGTATATACCTACATATTACGAATGAAAAGTATGCAGTGTATGCGTCTGTACGTGTTTATGTTATTATATTAGGAAGGCAGGGTTAGGGATGTCGTTTTACTTTTAAATCCGCCCTTTTAGAGGATCCTAGAGGAAATAATCCACTGTGCTTATGTATTTTATAATTTCAAATATTGTTTTTGAGTGTGTGAACTGGGTACCCCAACCAGGCTGACGAAGAGCACAGTAGTGTTCGAAAGCTTCCGCTACAAAACATTACAACTGGTGTACAATATAATGTATTATATAAAAGTATCGAAAATGTCCCAGTTCAATAATTCCATCTTCGTGTTAATCAATTATACACTTGTTGGCAGAAGGAAAAATATGAGGTTATGATGGGTAAAACCGGGAATGACGTCAGAGTGACGTCATGTTCTTCGGGTTTTGCTTCAAAATAATGGTTTTGCAAAAAACTCTGTCAAAGATAAGATTGTTTAGATCAACTCAATTGTCTTAAATAAAATTACTCCCAATAGACCGGGCTATCAAACTGCTGTCTCGGATTTTTGAGTTTTTTCCGAAATTCAAAATTTTGATAAATCCAAATACATTGTGTTTTTGTTTTTTACAAAATGTTCAAAAATAAAATCAGAATTTTTCAAAAAACCGAAATATATGTGATCGAGACGTGTTCGGTGAATATGTTTACCAAATTTGAAGTCGATATCTTCAAAAATGAACTGACTTATGACTTTTAACCCTCGCCCTACGGGGGAGGGGGGCCTGACAGGCCCCCCCTGAGGTTTTTTCTAGAATAACTTTTGACACATAGCTGAAATGTTGCTGAAATGTTTGGTAGCTGAGTTTACAACAATTATACGTAAGTTGTAAAAATTTATTTGAAATTGGTTAAGTATTTTGGGAGATAATAATATGTTGGTAAAAAATGAGAAATATTGGGCAAAAAATCGTAGAAAACAGGTTTTAAAGAAAATTGCAAACTCAATTCCACCAAAGATACAAAATGGCATTCTCTTTAAAATGGCAATCTAGGACTTTCAAAATTTTGGGTTTTTGACCCCTAAAAATTTAAAAAGCTGTTGTTTTTTTTTTTAAATCCCCACAAAATAAAAAATTTTCAAAGATATTACAAAAACCCGGAATATATGTGAGTGAACTGGGTATTGGACCATACTCATACCAAACATTAAAAGCAATATCTCTATTATTGACTGAGTGATGGCTTCCTAAGTGTAAGAAAACTGGAAATGCGATCTTCACGGTTTCTTACTTAGCTGCCTCAAAGTATGAAGGAGTTACATCGGTTTTTACGGTGATTGCAACTAGTACAAATTAGTTCATGTTAATTAAATATCATTAATAAACTAAAAAACATGACCTTTTCCTCGAAAATGTGAAAATCCAATGTTATCCAAAAAGTTTATTATTTATGGTTGTAATATTTCGGCCACAGGCCTTTGTATCAAACAGTAAAACATGTTCGACACGACCGTTTTCCTATACTGCCTCTTTTAATACAAAATTAATGCTTCACAAGTCGTGACAATTGCTTCGGATCACACCACCTTACAAAATATTTGATCTTGCCATCGCAGTACCATTACATCAAGAACAGCATGACTATTAGATTGTGGGTGCATCGATATTTGCCCACTGGAATTGCATGAATGGTCTAATATGCTGAAGTGAACCCTCAGAGTAATTGTTATATGGATGTATATATATTAGTATATAGGATACTAGTTGTATGTGTGAATGTGCATAGTAGTAGCTTTCAGTGTAGCTTAGATACAGTGTATATAGTGTATATAGTAGAGTATAGTTATAGTACGTATTGATAATAGTGTTAGTTGTAGTCATATATTAGCTAGTATAGATATATGTATATGTATATAGTATTAGATGATAATAGTAATATGATTAGTACAAGTAGTTAGTATAGTTGATTGTATTAATGAGTTAGTATAGTAGTTATATTGTAGATTAGTATAGTATTAGTTAGATATACAGTATTATACTATACAGTGTACTTGTCATACATACATAGTGGGCATAGTCAGTATAGTACATATAGCATGGTCATACTGTATACAGTCTGGATGACATGATACATGATAGCAGTATACATATACTATGTGAGTAGTAGTAAGCATAGTATGAGCATCTCAGTATCATACATACACATATCTGATACTACCTGTATACTACTAGTACAGCAGTATAAGCTTACTGGTACTGTTTGCTGTTAGTCAGTGGACAGTAGGTCATATTGTACATATACGTTGAGCACGAGCATACACATACATAGCATGATAGTGTCGTTTGAGCTCGTTGGTAGCTGGTGATGTACGGTTTGTAGTGTTGTTGACGTGTGTGTGAGTATATAGTATATCAGCTAGACTATACATACAACTATTTGAGTATGGAGTAGTTATATAGTGAGTATGATATAGTATAGTTAGAGTAGTGAGGTATTATATGCAGTGTAGTATTAGGTTATGCTATATGGTATATATAGTTAGATAGTTAGTAAGTATGATTATAATGTAGTAATGTTAGTATATAGTATAATAGTTATTATAAGAGATTATGTATAGTATGATATTGATAGTTATATGTTGTATATAAGTAGTATGTATATTATACATATAGTATGAGTATGAGTAGATCTAATACATAATAAGTAATATAGTGATATGATAGTGTAGTATGATATAGTGAGTTTATGTGTTTTTGTAGTTAGTAGTTTAGTGTTGATGTAGTAGTGATTGTTGTGATTATGTGTGATTGTATAGTAGTATAGTAGTATATATTATAGTATAGAGTGAGTGATAGTGTCGAGTTTAGTTTAGTAGTATTGTGAGTGATATTATTATGATATGATAGTATTAGTAGTAGTATAGTATTTAGTAGTTGATGATATAGTGTAGTTTATACAGGAGTAGTAGTCATTAGTGTGCTTAGTAGTATATAAGTGTGTATATGTTGATTAGTGTGAGGTAGGTTATCGGTGTAGATGATTGTAGTTGCATAGTCATTACAGAGTTATAGTTCAGTATTTAATTATATAGTGTATCATTGTGTAGAGTGGTCAACTGTATATGATTAGATGCTTAATACACCACATACCATACAACAGTCATAGTACATAACTAGTAGTACTTACATATATCAGTATATACATATACACTGACAGTACTTACTAGTCGTAAATAGTATACATATAGAATGTACATATACAGTCGTCTATAAGTGATTTTTAGATAAATAGTTAAATAGTATATTATCATTAGTATAGTATATATTATAATAGTATATTATATTAATATATATATATTAATTATACTATAGTATATATTTATATTGTAGTTGATGTATATTAGATATAGTATTATAGTTATATAGGTGATATAGTATAGTTATAGTTAATTTATAGTGATATAGTAGGTTATAAGTGACTTGAGTATAGATATATTATATTTAGTATATAGTTATAGATCTATTTATAGTTATATATAGTATATTATTATAGTTGTTTAATAGATATATATAATAGTAATCTGTGTGTGTCTCGACTTTTATTACTATATGTAGTTATAGTAGTATATAATTATTAGATTATGTCTATGTAGTAGACTAGTATATAATATATATAGTATAGTTAGATTATTAGTTTATATTTATATAATAGAATAGTAGCTATGTGCTATAGTAGAATATATTGATGAGTTATAAGTTAGTGTATACGTAATAGTGAGTATAGTGTGACTAGTATTAGTATTGTATAGTTATGTAGTAGTATAGTACTTTGTAGTATACGTTATGTATAGTTACAAGTAACTGTTATATGAGTACACTAAGTGTATAGTGAGGTCTGTACCGTAGTTAAGTATAGTATGTAGTGATTATAGGAGACATATAAGTTACCTTATAAGTACACTAGTACATATAGTCTTACATACAGATACATAGTACGATTATAGCTATAGTGACATAGCTTATACAGATCATAGCATATAAGTCACTAGTATATTCATTCTACTAGTGTCATAAATTCGTATAGCATATAGTATACTTTCATATTAGTAACGATTACGTAGACTTAGTACTCTCGCTTAACAGTACTCATGTACATTCTGGTACTATTATTGTAGTTGACATACAGTATACATAGTCAGTATAGTATGAGTACTTGATTACTGTATAGTGAGTAGCTATCATGGTGAGTGACTAGGATGTAGTAAGTAATAGTATCAGTATGAATACATAGTACATACGATATACATGTATAGATAGTATATAGTACTTTAATTATGCACTAGTATAGTAGCAGTACATTGTGTATCAGTATAAGTGTATGTGTCATACGTTATGATAATTGAAGTATATGATATATGTAGTAGTGTATAGTAGTAGATGTAGTAGTATTCATAGTTTGTACTAGTAGATAGTGTATGTATGTGTTTACTGTTGATACTATAGTTTGTCAGTGAGTAGTAAAGTAGTCTTAGAAGTAGTACACTAGTACATAGTTATATAGTACGATGATATAGTATTATATGTAATGATAGTAGAGAGCATTACATAGTATAGTCTTAGGTGATAAGCTGTCATAGCGTATGTCATACAGTAGTAGTGAGAGTTTATGTAGTGTTAGTGCTGCTAGTACATTACGAGTACATAGTACCATATATTATATACATAGTATATTATAGTACAGTGATGATAAGTACGTTAGCTAGTAGCATAGTAAGAGTACAGTAGTCAGTTGAGTTAGCAGAGTGATGACTAGATCAGTCTAGTTGTAGCTGATGTTAGTCGTTGTTGATCGTGAATGGATGTAGTAGGCAGTAGTATAGTAATAGTATTAAGATAGTCAGTAATGACTTACAGTACTGTATAATAGGATGTATTATGTATGCTGTGTCTAGTGTGATAGTCCGTCGTAGTCATACGTTGATATAACTGAGTAAAGTATACTTACTATATGTATAGTGAGTAGTCTTACATACTATTATATTAGTATAATATTATAGTGTAGAGTAGTGTATATGTGATATATTAGCTATTAGTATAGCAGTAGTAAGTAGCATACATAGCAGTAGAGTATTAAGTATGTAAGTCTATAGTACAATATAGAACAGTATGATGAAGTATTGTAGTGTAATGTGGTAATTAGCTGTAAGTCATGATATCAGTTACATATATACACATAGCTATACTCATTATACATATATACAGTAAATATTACTGATGATAGAGGTAATAGTGTTAGTTGATAGGCTAGTCAGTCATATTTAAGGTAGTTAGATGTCGTTAATATAGTAATATAGTATTATAAATTATACTATATTTTTAGATATTAATATAGTATAATGTTATAGTTTAAATATATAGTACATACAGTCATAATATATTAATATATATTAATAGTATATACTTATACATATAGTAGGTAGTTAGTATATAGTTAGTAATATAGTAGTATGTATATACTATATTATAGTATTATATATAATATATATATAGTATTAGTAGTTAGAGTAATGATTTAAGATAGTATATAGTAATAGTATATATATCGATTATAGTATTAGTAGTTTAGCTATATAGTATAATGATATATTATATAGTATATATATATATTATATATGATATAATAAATATATATTATTATATATATTATATATAATATTAATATATATATTAAATAATATATACAATAATTATATTACAATATATAATATATATATATTATATATATAATATATATATAGTTATTATATACTATTATATATACTATATAAATATTATATACTATATAATATATATTAACTATTTATATGATATTAATATATAATTATATATACTATACTATATTTATATATATATATATAATACTAATAATAATATTATATATATATATAATATATAATAATAATCTTATATATATATATAATTACATACAATACATAAACATATACATATAGTACATATCATACATTATATTTATAATACATAAATATATACAACTATAATACACCAATACAATACACTAAACATATTACACATATACACACATATCCATACATATACACTATAATACATACACATATACACACATCATAATCAAAATAATAACACACATACAATTACATATACACACACATATACATACATATACACAACTATATACAGTATACTATAACTAGATAACATAATAATCAATACACATACATCCATAACACAATATACAATCACATATATACATACCATATACATACCATATATATATATAATAATAATTATACATATATATAATTAACAAAAACTACTCTTATATCTATTATATAATAAACTTACAATACACATATCATATCTTATATATTCTATAATATCTATGGGACATTTATATCTACACCTATAATAATTAGCCAAGAGTGAGATGTTGCCTGTTGAGTTGAGGGCGATTTTTCCTTATCAGTAATGATTCGGGCTATTTTACGATTCCGGGGCGTGGTCTTTGGACATATATATAAGACTTTGATTGTTAAGGGAACATTGGAACGATCTGTATGATTAGGCGTAGTAGCTCCTCCTAAAAATGATCACCCCATTGGTGTGTCCTGAGTTTCATTGATCAAAGTCACGTACGTGCTCGTTGAACCTCAGACGTAATGGTCCGTTTAGTTTCTCCGATATAAATAACCATCCGGGTCCTATTCCTCCGACCAGATTCGACCACCTGATTTCATAGACCACATTCTTCGTGTGCAATCCCCCGTAAATCCTGTCTTTACATGATATGTGGCATCTTTGACCCCCTGGGCATTATGGGTTTGCAAAGAGAAGATTCTCACTAACATAGTTTTCAGTCTTGTCCCTTAATTCTGCCTATGCCACCCTGATGTCCAGACCTGACTTTTTTTACTCTGTTCTTAATTTTTGCACAATGAGCTGCTCATCCACGTAAAGGGCAAACATAAAAAATCCATCAGATCTGTTACACTTTTGCGTTTACGTGCACCGGTCGGTTTCTCTCCTCTGCCGTCGTGCCCTCCCCCAGCAGCCTAGAGGAGAATGTGTCTGGGATACCCATTTTCCAAAAGTAAAGCCCAATATCTTCCCTCTATGCTTATGTTCTCCTTGCTAACACTAGAAGAGTTCTTTATCCGCACGACAAAAATTGACTTCCTAGCCATGTTGTGTTTTTGTCAGTGTAGGATGGCCGCTGGACTGATAATGGAGGTATGATTCCGGAATTAGTTGGTTTGATGTACAGTTCAGTTTCTATCGTTTGTACAATCGTCCATGTGTCTCGATGGTGACTAGTGTGTCCAAGAACCGGTACCCCCGTCCCCTCATCCGAATGTTCCCCGATGGTAAATTTTACTCAGTGTCATGCACTGTGTTCATGTAAGCAAGAAACTCTAGTAAATATTGCTCCCCCATGTGTCCAAAGGCCTGCGTAGTCGTCAATGTATCTCCTACTAAGAATTTTGGTTTCTGCGAGATATTCTCCCAGAGGTCTGTCGGTTCAAGTCTGTCTAAAAAGGCAGTATGGCTATT
>JAXIVJ010012270.1:32500-40871 GCA_036785665.1 Chirona hameri | reverse complement strand
GTCTCGGGGTCCTGCCGTCTCGGGGTCCTGCCGTCACGGGGTCCTGCCGTCACGGTCCGTCTCGGGAGACCTGCCGTCTCGGGGGTGGAGACATGCCGTCTCGGCTCTATACCGTGCCGTGACGCCAGACGGCGGCTGTGGGGGCGGGCTCTCTTCAGCCCTCAGCCCTCCCTGCAGGCGCCAGCTCTGCCGTTCCGGCCGCCACGCTCCCGGGTCAGCCAGGTCAAGCTCTCCATAATGCGGGCGCGGATGGCGATCAGAATCTCATTAGCTCTGCAGCTCGGGCGCCGCTGACAGAGGCTGGCTTTCTCCCGCAGCCGGACGGCGGCGGAGGCGCCCCCGTGTCAGGTCGGACCAGGTCGAGTCAGGTCAGCCGGCCCGGCCCACCCGCTCATAGACCCGGCGCCCACTAATGGCTCGAGCCTCGACATTAGCCGGTACACCACCGCGCCGGCCGGGCTGGGAAAGAGAAAGTGTCCGTGACGTGACCATCAGACGGCCAGGATTGCACAGGGATGTACCGTTCGGCGTACATGCTTAATGTGTGGTGGGGTAATTGGGATGTTACTAGGTGGTTAGAATGTGTGGTGGGGTAATTATTATTGTACTGGGTGGTTAGAATGTGTGGTGGGGTAATTGGGATGGTACTGAGTGGTTATAATGTGTGGTGGGGTAATTGGGATGGTACTTGGTGGTTAGAATGCGTGGTGGGGTAATTGGGATGGTACTGGGTGGTTAGAATGTGTGGTGGAGTAATTGGGATTTTACTGGGTGGTTAGAAAGTGTGGTGGGGTAATTGGGATGTTACTGGGTGGCTAGGATGTGTGGTGGAGTAATTGGGATGGTACTGGGTGGTTAGAATGTGTGGTGGGGTAATTGAGATGGTAATGGGTGGTTAGAATGTGTGGTGGGGTAATTGGGATAGTACTGGGTGGTTATAATGTGTGGTAGGGTAATTTGGATGTTACTGGGTGGTTCGAATGTGTGGTGTGGTAATTGGGATGTTACTGGGTGGTTAGAATGTGTGGTGGGGTAATTGGGATGGTACTGGGTGGTTAGAATGTGTGGTGGGGTAATTGGGATGGTACTGGGTGGTATAATGTGTGGTGGGGTAATTGGGATGGTACTGGGTGGTTATAATGTGTGGTGAGGTAATTATGATGTTACTGGGTGGTTATAATGTGTGGTGGGGTTATTAGTATGTTACTGAGTGGTTATAATGTGTGGTGGGGTAATTGGGATGGTACTGTGCGGTTATAATGTGTGTTGAGGTAATTGGGATGTTACTGGGTGGTTTTAATGTGTGATGGGGTAATTGGGATGTTACTGGGTGGTTATAATGTGTTGTTGGGGTAATTGGGATGTTACTGTGTGGCTATAATGTGTGGTCGGGTAATTGGGATGTTACTGGGTGCTTATAATGTGTGGTGTGGTAATTGGGGTGTTACTGGGCGGTTATAATGTGTGGTGGGGTAATTGGGATGGTACTGGGTGGCTATAATGTGTGGTGGGGTAATTGGGATGTTACTGGGTGGTTATAATGTGTGGTGGGGTAATTGGGATGGTACTGGGTGGCTATAATGTGTAGTGGGGTAATTGGGATGGTACTGGGTGGCTATAATGTGTGGTGGGGTAATTGGGATGTTACTGGGTGGTTATAATGTGTGGTGGGGTAATTGGGATGGTACTGGGTGGTTAAAATGTGTAGTGGGGTAATTGGGATGTTACTGGGTGGTTAGAATGTGTGGTGGGGTAATTGGGATGGTACTGGGTGGTTATAATGTGTGGTGGGGTAATTGGGATGGTACTGGGTGGTTAGAATGTGTGGTGGGGTAATTGGGATGGTACTGTGCATGGTTGCACAATGATACGCCGCGCTACGACGCCTGCCTGCGTAGAGGTAACTGTTATCGTTGACTGTTGCCAGTACAGAATATGTTTCTGGGTAGAACTACGATACAGCGAGTACATCAAGCGAGATGTACCATATCAATATCGTCAGGATTACGATATTGGTGAAAGTCTACTTGGTCAGAATGTGTGCAATGTAAAGTCATGAACTAAAGCAGTTTGGCAAGGCCGACAAGACTTGGGAAAATACCGGATTTGAGGAAATGAACGGGACGAAATTTCTGAACAAGACATGCTTTTCTGTGCCACCTTACGCATACGACTAGTAATACCCTCGTCTATCAAGATAAGATATACAATAAGACATATGGATAGATAGATATGCAATCAGATTTCTTTTGCATACATGTTGACATCAATACATAGAAGAGTTGGACATACTGGACCTTCATGTACCAGGGTAGACTGGGGGAACGCCCAACTACGTGAAAATCCGAAATTATCAATTACTATGAAATGCGTGGGAGGCGCCGGCTTCTGATGACAGTTCCAGACGGCTTAGCTGGAAATGGTGTGTTGCTGCCGAAATGGTGTGTTGCTGCCGGAATGGTGTGTTGCTGCCGAAATGGTGTGTTGCTGCTGGAAATGGTGTGTTGCTGCCGGAATGGTGTGTTGCTGCTGGAAATGGTGTGTTGCCGCCGGAATGGTGTGTTGCTGCTGGAAATGGTGTGTTGCCGCCGGAATGGTGTGTTACTGCCGAAATGGTGTGTTGCCGCCGGAATGGTGTGTTGCTGCCGGAATGGTGTGTTGCTGCTGGAAATGGTGTGTTGCCGCCGGAATGGTGTGTTGCTGCTGGAAATGGTGTTACTGCCGAAATGGAGTGTTGCTGCCGAAATGGAGTGTTGCTGCTGAAATGGTGTGTTGCTGCTGAAATGGTGTGTTGCCGCCGAAATCTCGTCGGTACTGCAATTTACTGAGATGCAGCGCGGTTGGAGCGCTTTTTAGGGTACGTAAAAATCAACAAGGTTCCATTTTAGAGGGCTATAATTTGTATTTGGTGAATGATACTTGGATATTAATAACTGTACCTGAATCTGCAATGCATAAGGATAACACAAATGTGAAATTAAGATATTTGGCCCCACGGTTAAGCTCTCGGCAGCACTAGATTGAAGACATGTCTTCCGGGGCAAAAACAAAGTAGCACTGACAAATTTAGACTTTGCCGATATTTGGTCTTGTTTGATACAAATTTGGTCTTTTGAAAGAACGTCTTTCTATTTCCATAAATTTTTCTCCTGAATAGCATCCTTTCAAAAGGGACAACTGTGGTTGCAACACTCGCATATAGAAAGTAAGAATGTGTGGTATTAAATATCGCTGCTTTTGCAAGTCTGCATAATATTTTTGTCTGCAACTACTTACAATGGGATTTTAATCCGTCGCCACTTCGATAGAAACGCTTAAAGCTAATACACTTTAAGTTTGAAGTAAGAAAAATGTTTGAAGTAAGAAAAGGCTCATTCAGCATTATCCGCTATTTTGGGGCAAAACCGAATTGTTACCTTTTCAGAGATTTTGCTTTGTAACAATTTAATTATATCTGATGGCTCAAATGTCAAACATGTTCTTGATAGCCAATTGATGTGGCTTGCCAATAATATGTGTAGATATTCTGTGGAGTAATTTGTCTCTCCGCTACAAGGATCCAAACAGAAAGGTTTTGGCGTTCCCAAAGTAACCCATACTTAATGAGTCTTCTCAGTTTTCTCTGGCTCATCCTTTTCCCCTGACTTCCACTAAGTTTATTAGTGCACATGCAATGAAGTCTGTGATGCTGGAACGCTGTATAGTTAGATATATCTCCCCTATGTATGGGGCGCACTCCCCTATAAGTTTTGTTTTGATCCCCTTCCTTACCAGACATACATGCTCAATTATTACAAATATATAGATACCCCTCCCCCCCCCCCCCCAACACAAAAAATAGGATGGTTTTGAAAACTTTTACATGGTCATCAGTCATGTATTGTATATGGTGAACTTTCTTGTTGGTTTATTATGTGGTTGAATGACTATTGGTTATTTTCTTTTAAAGACGTATTTGGGTATTCATTTCGCCTCTGAGATTTGTATATGAAACAGAGCATTTTAACCGATGTTTAAGGGAACAATGTTTTTTGTTGTTGTTGCAGTTACCACATTTTATAACGGGGGCTTCACGAAATTGGGGGACATCGTGCCACTCTGCCAGGACATCACATAACAAAAATGAGACTGTACAGTGTTAATTTCTAATATTAAAATCCTTATGCTGGATATCAAAATAGTTAACAGAGGGCATCAGGGGTACCTGGTTGTTGTCAGAACAACGTGTTTGTATGACCATATTTCGACATTCAGCGTAGCAAGGAAAATGTAAAAGTTGCAAGGAAATTAATAACTTCACGCTTGCAACTGACAGCATTCAAATTAGGGTAGCAACTAGTGGTGCCAGTTTCATACAATATTTGTCCAATGTCCGACCGATGTCCAAGACCATGATCAGCTGTCCGTCCGAAACTGTCCGAAAATAATTGTTTGTCCGAAATTTGTCCGAAAGCAGAAAAGTGTTTGATATGGAAATGATGAATGGTGTGGCACACTTTCTTTTTTAATACAAAAGTAACTAAGATCCTTGGGCATTGGATGTCCGAAAATGTCCAAAGAAATATGCTTATGTTCGTCCGAAAACCGAATCGGTCTTCGGACAAATTCGGAATTCCGAAAATGATTGTACCGATTGGCTCCACTAGAAGCAACACTCTGCTGTTGTCAGAACACAGCCTCACCCCACTCTGATTTAATGGGTCAGCTTTCCGACGCTGAAGACGTGTCTCCAAGCCCCGTTAGCCGGCTCGTTTGTGGCGCAGCGGAGCGCGTCGGCGGCGTATCTGGCTCGGACTCCGAATGTGACGCGTGTGCGGCGCACGCGGCGCGGCTCCGGTAATGAGCGGCTGCGAGTGGCGCGCCGCCGCGGGCGCCTCCTCCACTGTGGGAACATTCTTCGACGAGGTTTTTGTGGCGCGCTGGTCTGGCGCGGGCGGCACGAGAGAGCGCGGCGCGCGCCCGCACCTGGGCGACTCGTGGCCGGCGGGTCAAAGGTCGGCCGGCCCGCCGCCGCAGCCGCGCCGCAGCCTCAGAGGCAGCGGGAGAGGCAGCTTCAGCAGCCCTGACAGCCTCAGAGGCAGCGGCAGAGGCAGCGGCAGCAGCCCTGGCAGCAGCGGTAGGCGCGCGGCAGCAGCGGCAGCAGCGGCAGCAGCGGCAGCAGCGACAGCAGCGACAGCAACGGCAGCAGCGGCAGCAGCGGCAGCAGCGGCAGCAGCGGCAGCAGCGGCAGCAGCGGCAGCCTTAGCCAGCTGCTGCAGCAGCGGCAGCAGCGGCAGCAGCGGCAGCAGCGGCGGCAGCGGCGGCAGCGGCGGCAGCGGCGGCAGCGGCGGCAGCGGCGGCAGCGGCGGCAGCGGCGGCAGCGGCGGCAGCGGCGGCAGCGGCGGCAGCGGCGGCAGCGGCAGCGGCGGCAGCGGCGGCAGCGGCGGCAGCGGCGGCAGCGGCGGCAGCGGCGGCAGCGGCGGCAGCGGCGGCAGCGGCGGCAGCGGCGGCAGCGGCGGCAGCGGCGGCAGCGGCGGCAGCGGCGGCAGCGGCGGCAGCGGCGGCAGCGGCGGCAGCGGCAGCAGCGGCAGCAGCGGCAGCAGCGGCAGCAGCGGCGGCAGCGGCGGCAGCGGCGGCAGCGGCGGCAGCGGCGGCAGCGGCGGCAGCGGCAGCAGCGGCAGCAGCGGCAGCAGCGGCAGCAGCGGCAGCAGCGGCAGCAGCGGCAGCAGCGGCAGCCTTAGCCAGCTGCTGCAGCAGCGGCAGCAGCGGCAGCAGCGGCAGCAGCGGCAGCAGCGGCAGCAGCGGCAGCAGCGGCAGCCTTAGCCAGCTGCTGCAGCAGCGGGTGTCCTATGCCGATACCAGCGATAAGAGAAGCCACGGCAGAAGCTAAGAAGTAGCCTCGAAGCCACCTGCGAATCCAGAGCGGCAAATAAGTTGGTTTGGGACAAGTTTCAGAGAGCTTGACTAAGTACAACATGTCACATTTCGCTTCCCTGCGCATTAAAAGGAATAATTCACCTTTAACATGGGGCTTTGAACTGAGATAGATGTGATGTGTAGAGCAGATCGAAAAATGGGTTGTGTGAACAAATTAGCTCCCTACGCTAAGTAATTTCGACACAGGACTAGTGGGCCCCTTTTAGAAGAAGAAGTTTCATTTCCCCGAAACTTGTTTCGGGTCCTCACAACCAGGGATGCGGAGTCGGAGGCGAAGTCGGAGTCGGAGTCGGTCGGAGTCGGCAGTTTTGGCCGGAGTCGGAGTCGGAGTCGGAGCCGCTAAAATCTTACCGACTCCGACTCCGGCCCGGAGTCGGAGTCAACTTTTTGACAATTGGTGAAGACTTTGGTCGGTAAAATAGTCGTCGGTCGAGGGATATTAACCTTACAGTTTACACCCCTTTTCCAAAGAAAATGAGTGGAAAATGAAACCTACAGTTTACTCATCTAGCGGTATATTTCTGCCTGATGAAGATGGGGCAATAATTTTAACGTCATCTGATGATGATTGCGGTTTTAGACGCACCAACACTTATGGCCACATGACGCCCATTTTAACGTCATCGTGCTCGTTTCATCAAGGAGATTCGAATAATACCATGGTGACCAGGTTACCTACGTCAAATTCCAAATTTGACCACAGGTCAAGGTAATTTAAGGTCATGTGGTCATAAGGTCATAAGGTCAGGTCATGGTGAACCAGGTATGTCGTGCTGCGCAATGTCGGATGCATCTCGACGTGACATACACAGTGGTGCCGGTCTCACGTTCTTATCTCCATTTTATGCTATCAATAGTTATTGGCAAAGAAATACTGGCCACCTCAGATGACCTCACTCGATCTTGTAGGTGGTCACTGATCAATAATTGAGCTTGGGTCATCAAAAATGAGCTATAATAGCATAATCTTAAAATAATTATTCTGATCTAATGCGTACCGTCCGATACGAAAAGAGTTGTATATTTTATCGTTGACTTATAATGGTAAGGTCACGAAATGGACCTGACCTTAGGTCACCGATATACAAAATCCGAGATTATAGAGCAGGGTCGTAGGCTTCATTATGTCCTGTGAGTTTCAAGTGTTCAGCCAAACACTGGCCAGTGGCTGTGGCACGACCACAATGGATCTATAGCTCGCTTGTGTATTTAACTATGTTTAAAACAACCTTGACTTTATACACGTTGTTTAGGTTTCCTTAAAAATAAGAAAATATTCCAATTTTCGGTCGATTTGAGTCGTTCAGGGGCATGGCACGATGCCCCCTTACATCCGCCCTTGAGCACCCCACTATTTTATGGAAATCCACACCCCTGGCCCCTGTCTGGTAGGTTGCCGGAGGCGAGGCGATGGAGAGCGGCGCACTGACTGGCCAGCTGTAAGACATGGCATTGCAGATATTGCTTTCTAGCATGTGGTTGGAGAACGGATATAGGCCGGAGTCGAAGTTGGAATCGGAGTCGAAGTCGGAGTCGATTTTTTAAAGCCGGAGTCGGAGTCGAAGTCGGAGTCGGAGTTGCTAAAATTATGTCGACTCCGCAGCCCTGCATAACGGTTGTTTACGTTACAAGCAGCCTGCGTATATATGCCTAAAGTCCGTCGTTATTGTGTGCAAAAGTTTCCATATCCAAGCTCCATATGCATGGCGTCATAATTGTCATGATGTTTGTTATGGCCATGAAGGAGAAAAGAGAAACATGTCCATTTTTCGACGGATATCCATCTATCGTCAAAACAAATGCCATATTCGTTTTTCAGCTCGGAATACCCCGTATAGCCAAATTTCAAGACAACTTTCCAGGTGACCTATTCCCATTAAGAGCTCATTTAAAACAAGTCCTACGTAAAGGTTGCTTATATTTTCTTTAATAAGCAACAAAAGAGGAAACATTGCCAGCACAATACAACAGAGCTAACAGAGCTGGAAAACGTCGGCCATGTGTTGGCAATGTTTCCGCACCGACGGAAGACTCATATTTTTGTATAAGTCGGAGCACACACGCACACGCACGCATGCGTGTGTGTGCGTGCGTGCGTGTGCGTGCGTGTGCGTGTGTGTGTGTGTGTGTGTGTGTGTGTGTGTGTGTGTGTGTGTGTGTGTGTGTGTGTGTGTGTGTGTGTGTGTGTGTGTGTGTGTGTGTGTGTGTGTGTGTGTGTGTGTGTGTGTGTGTGTGTGTGTGTGTGTGTGTGTGTGTGTGTGTGTGTGTGTGTGTGTGTGTGTGTGTGTGTGTGTGTGTGTGTGTGTGTGTGTGTGTGTGTGTGTGTGTGTGTGTGTGTGTGTGTGTGTGTGTGTGTGTGTGTGTGTGTGTGTGTGTGTGTGTGTGTGTGTGTGTGTGTGTGTGTGTGTGTGTGTGTGTGTGTGTGTGTGTGTGTGTGTGTGTGTGTGTGTGTGTG
>JAXIVJ010012270.1:0-25000 GCA_036785665.1 Chirona hameri | reverse complement strand
AATTTCAATTATAACAATATATTACATTTATTTTGAAGCGTTTAAAAATAGCATTAATTGTGAAAGACTTGTGAGAGGTAAATCAAGAGGTATAACGAGAGGTAAATCAACCTACAAATAAGATAGAGCCCTTCGTGGAGCCGGAATCTCGTATGGGAATGGGAATGGGACGGGAATGGATATAAATGGAGCACATTTTTGGGGAAATGAACGGCTTGGAACGGGTTACGGGAGACTATATCATTTTGTCGCGACCCCTCCCCCTCCCCTCCCCCCCCCCCAACAAAATTTAATAAAATAATAATAATAATAATAATGCAAAAATCAGAAAACCTGAATTAAAACAATGATGTACAGCGATTATCACACAACACATTCTTAGTAGAGATGCAGAAAATGATAATTTCTTGGTCACTGCTCCGGTCGCGGCAGCTGACCTAGTTCAGACGTCACTGCGTGCTAGCAGCCAGGTCAATTTGAGTTGCAGCTTGGTCACAGCAAGATCAATTTTCAACATATGAAATAAGTTATGTGATTTTTATCCCACAAATATACTTTGCTAGAACATTTATATTTTAGAACATTGCAAGAACAGCAACAGGACAAAACTGCCAATACCTTGATGTAAGATGGATGTAGGGAAATCAATAAGCATGAATGAAATGCATGGTTACCTACAATATTAATAAATATGCCACTGAAAGAAGATCAAAGTAATCATTCAAGCATCAAAAATCGCATTTTAAACATTAGACAATATTGGACAAACAAACAACATTGGCATGGCCTCTAAGTTTCCAGTGAGCCACATCTAGGCCAACATGACTTTGTGTCATCTCACCTGATTGAAGCCAACCACATATTAAAATAACGAAATCTCTCACCCCAAAAATAGTCAGTAGTCACATCAAGGTCAATTCCGAGAATAGGTGGTCCAGAATCACTTACAATGCAATTTCCCAGGACTTGCGACTCAATCATGGGAGCCATGAGGTCAAGGAAAAAAGCAAGAATATTTTAAAAGAAGAGATAATATCTAGGAATAAATTACGTCGATTAACATTAATGTAAAACAAAACAAAAATATGTTGTGGCAGCTTGATCCACCATAAATTGATATTTTAAATTTGTATCATACAATTTATTGTTTTGTTAAGCTATTATTATTCTCACGAGAGGTAAATCAACCCACAAATAAGATTCAACTTGAATGACGTCATTGAAGAAGACAAAATATGGAACTCAGAATTCAGAAGTAGCTGACGTCGTCAATTGTGGCGCGTATTGCTGCACCGGTATATGTATTGCCTTGGCTGCACCAGTGAATCCTGAGTACTTATGAAATGTGGCACTTATAAGCTCCTGCACTTCTGAATCCTTGGCACTTATGCACGGCTTCCCAATACTGTTGTTTTGGAGTAAGGCGCATAGCAATACGGGCCACAGTTGACGACGTCAGCTACTTCTGAATTCTGACTTTCGTATTCATTTTTCAATGACGTCATTCAAGTTGAATCTCATTTGTAGGTTTATTTACCTCTCGTGAGAAGAATAATAGCTTAACAAAACAATATATTGTATGATACAAATATAAATTATCAATGTATGGTGGATCAAGCTGCCTGAACATATTTTTTGTTTTACAATAATGTTAATTGAAGTTAATTAAATTGAATTGAATTGAATTGAAATTGAAATTGACGTTAATTGAATAATTTATTCCTAGATATTCTCTCTTCTTTTAAAATATTATTTCTTTTTCCCTTGACCTCATGGCTACCATGATTGAGTCGCAAGTCCTGGGAAATTGCATTGTAAGCGATTCTGGGCCACCTATTCTCGGAATTGGCCTTAATGTGACTACTGAGTATTTTTGGGGTGAGATATTTCGTTATTTTAATATGTGGTTGGCTTCAATCAGGTGAGATGACACAAAGTCATGTTGGCCTAGATGTGGTTCACTGGAAACTTTATAGAGGCCATGGCAATGTTGTTTGTTTTCCAATATTTCCTAATGTTTAAAATGCGATTTTTGATGCTTGAATGATTACTTGATCTTCTTTCAGTATGTATGTATGTATGTATTAAAACATGAACTATCCACACGAATGAGGTTTTTACAGTTGTTTGTCATGTTGGCAGGTTACACAGGGTACAATACAAAACACATCAGCATGCACTTTCACACTTCCACACACGCATAAAACTCAGTGCACCTCGCATGTCACGTCAGGTATGGCGCCCTGGCTCCAGGCTACGCTTCAGCTCTCTCATGAACTTGCCAGCAGACATGCACTCGAAGTCGCGTGGCAGACCGTTCATATTGCGCGCAGCGCGGTAGGCAAAGCGCCTCTTTCCGGCCTCTGTCCTGACCCGAGGAAGAGATAGGTAGTGGTCCTGTCGGGTCGTTCGAGAGTGCGCCGGTCTCTCACAGTTGTGAGAAAATAGACCGGCGAGACTCTCCGGCTCAGCGGTGCTGCGGACTTTGTGGAGAAGACAGAGGGTTTGATAAAGGAAGAGGTCGGGAGCATCGAGCCACCCCAGTGCTTCCCGCACCTCCGAAATGTGGTCAAACTTGCGTTTTCCGGAAACGACTCGCGCTGCAAAGTTGATGAGTTTTTGAATGCGATGCAGGTTTTTGGCAGAGCCGTTTCCGTACACGACCAAACAGTAACGAATGTGAGAGAACACTAGGGCGGTGACGATTTCGGGAAGTATTTGTGACGGGAGGTAGTGACGGATATGGGATAGACTGACAAGGATACCGCAGCACTTACGGCAGAGGGCTGACACATGAGCGTCCCAGGTGAGGTGCTGATCAAAAATGACACCCAAGTTGCGTGCCTCTGAGTGAGGTACCAGGTAAGTGTCACGGAACTTGATAGTAAACTGAGGAAGTGAGCGCAAATTTTGTCGTGATCCGATGGTAAGGAGTTCGAACTTCCTTACGTTAACTTTAAGCCCATTGCAATGAAAGTAGTCCCCAAGAGAAGCGAGAGCCGACTCCATGCGGGCGATAAGCGCTGGCATACAAGATTTTGGTTCCGAAATCATGACTTGAGTATCATCGGCATATTGCACCACAATCGCATCAGCCGCATGAAGACTCAAGTCATTTGCAAACGCGCTGAAGAGAATGGGTCCGAGCGATGAGCCCTGAAAGACCCCTTGATTTATATCACGCGGAGTGGACGTTACAATCTTGCCATCAGAGCCAGGGAAGCTAACACTCTGAGTGTGACCGTGCAAGTAATTTTGGAACCACAAAGTGTCTATGCCGAGAGCCTGAAGTTTGACTAACAGTTTTCCATGGTGAATGACGTCAAAACATTTGCTTAAGTCAATCAAACAAAGCAAAGCAATTTTACCAGAGTCGACAGCCGAGAGCATGTGGTCAGTGATACAAGTGAGCACCGTCTCCGTAGAGTGCCGCGGGCGGAAACCGTGCTGGGTAGGAGCAAGGAGATGGTTGGATGAAAGGTAATAGTAGAGCTGGCGTTGCACCGCCCGCTCCACTATTTTGGCTATGACCGGAAGTATTGAAATTGGGCGGAAGTTGGAAGGATCAGAAGGATTGCCGGATTTATGGATTGGATACACAAGGGAGTGTTTCCAGGAGGTAGGCACGTCGTTGGTCGTGATGCAGGAGTTGATGAGGAAGAGAAGGACGTGGCCGATGGAATTGAAGGCGAGCTTCAGGATACGGATGCAGAGGCCGTCAGCACCACGAGCCGGGGAGTTCCGCATACTAAAGACGATGCGGTGTAGGGCACTCATACTGATTGGATGCAGTGAAAAGTAACAAGCTCCCACTCTCGGCAAACGAGTGGGGAGAGAGGGAGGTGGACCTTGCGCCTCCAGCTCGGCCGCCACGGTCGGACCGACATTAACAAAAAATGCGTTCATGTCGTCATGCGAGGTAGATGGTAACACCTGGGCATTCGACCTCTTGCTACCCAATAAGTCTCGGGCGGATTTCCAGCAACTAGCTCTCCCCTGCTCGAGAATGCGGTCGCCCACGTACCGGCGCTTGTCAGCCCTGAACGCAGCTCTAGCAAGGCGATTTGCTGAGCGGTACTGATCTGAGCCATGACCATACACTCTCAGAGCTATGGCTCGCTGCATAATCAAAATACGGGTACTGTCGGACATCGGAGGGGCGGTCGGGTTACGTACAGTAAAGGACTTCACTGGTGCATAGCATGAGACAATAGGGGTCATTCCCTCGAGAAAGGCGGACCAGGCATCAGCGACATTTGCGGCAGAAAATACAGGAGACCAGTCGGTTGCCATAAGCGCATCTTCAAAACCTACGAGATCAAACCGTCTGAAGGACCTACACGTAATGACACTTGGCTTAAAACGCGGGCGAGGCACATTCAGAACAGCACGGACAAAACGATGAGGGCTAAAATGACAGAAACGGGTACCTGCAGATCCTAAAACACGGTTGGATATCAGCACATCAAGTAAAGAGCCTGAAGTGAAAGTCGCGGAGGTGATCGATTGGTTCAACGAGTACTTGGAAACAAACTCCTGCAAACACTGTTTAGACGGAGCGGTAACCGCAAGCAGGTCACAGTTTAGATCGCCGACAAGAACAATAGGGCAGTCGGGGTATTGCATAACTACGTGCTGGTATTGTAACTCTAAGGAATCAAAGTCGGCCTGAAGGGCGGCTACAGTGTGGCGCGGCGGTCGGTACAGCGATGCTATGATGACACGATTTTTGTCCCATTTGAAAAGACTGTGATTCGAGTTTTGACAGGGTGCTATCTCGCTCAGGGATCTTGATTGGCTTATGCTCGAACTTCTCGCGATACAAGACAGCCACACCTCCGTAGCCTCGTGGAGGCCAAGGTCGATCACAGCGCTTAATAGCATAGCCCGGGAATGCTAGTAACCGATTTGGTGTACAGGGTTTAAGCCAGGTTTCGGACAATACAACAAAATCGTAAGCAAAGCGATCGATTTCATTACGGAGTTCAACAGTTTTCGGCTTTAGCGATTGAACATTTAAGGCGCACAGCTTGAGCTCTCGGGGACCGGCAGCACCGGTCCACATCCCCCGGCGACGTCTGGGACCTCGCTTGCGCTCGTGGGAGCGTCTCCCGCGGTGGGTCGGACGGTCTCTCTTCGCACGGGGCGCGGTGGCATCCACCCGGTCAGGTGGTGTCTCCGGTGAACGGGCAGCGGCACCCGACCCGCTGACTGCGGCGACCTGGGGCCGGGGCGGCCGGCCCTGAGCGGGCGTGACGTCACGATCAGCACGCCGGGAATTCCGCTCCGGAGGCCGGTCCCCGCAGCACGCTCCGCGCGGGTCACTGTCTGGGAAGGTCCGATCGCCGCCGGGCAGTAGCTGGCTGACCCCAGTGGCTTATTTATGAATATTGTAAGTAACCATGCATTTCATTCATGCTTATTGACTTTCCTACATCCATCCTACCTCAAAGTATTGACAGTTTTGTCCTGTTGCTGTTCTTGCAATGTTCTCAAATATAAATGTTCTAGCAAAGTATATGTGTAGGATAACAATCACATAACTTATTTCATATGTTGAAAATTGATCTTGCTGTGACCAAGCTGGGACTCAAATTGACCTGGCTGCTAGCACCCAGTGACGTCTGAACTAGGTCAGCTGCCGTGACCGGAGCAGTGACCATGCAATTATCATTTTCTGCATCTCTAGTAGGGATGCCTACCTGAATTATTTGACCTGACAACCTGGTGTTATGCATAGATAACCAACAAAATAGCCTATTCTCAAACCTGGTTGCAACTAACAATCAAACCATACCCAAATCTACAATTGATTTAATCTTCATTTGTTTTCTGGCTTTTTCTTGTGGTGAAAGTCATGGTTGTATTGATTGTTTCATGTGAAACAAGGACATATTTAATTATTTCAATTATCACCACAACTCACAAGTAAATCTTACACCACTGACATTGAATGTGGGAGTTTAAAGCATGAAATAAATGCATTCATATATCTTAGCACCACAAAAGGTGAAATATGCTTAAACTTTGAAATGGGTGGGAACGGGAGCCCCATCAGTTATGAATTGGGGTTGGAACTGGGTTGGATCTGGCTGAATGGGCTGGAACGGAAAGGGGCTGAAAATGTGTCCCGTGAAGGGCTCTATTTTTTACAACTATCCATGTTATATGCCGTTGACTGATGCATCCTATTATATCAGGGACGTAAGAACGTCACAAGAAGGGGGGGGGGCAGTGCAACTTTACTCTCGTCTTGAGAGAAACCCAACCTTTGAGAAACCCAATATGCATTTTTTTATTTTTGCAGATTTGGGTTCTTCTCGCCTTGGCGAACCTTATGCTATCACACATTTTACTCACCAAGCAAAATCAACGATTTTAGCAAAACAGTTGGACGAAAAGTATGGCCAGGGGCGTGGGAACTACTTTGAAGTTGGGGGGGGGGGGCGAACTTTTTGGTAATACTATGGCAAAAATTAAGACCGAAAAGAAGCAACGTGTACCTAATTATAAACAAAATCCTAATTGGCTTTAAGGAATAACTTTTGACAGAAGCACTATAAGGTAAAACATATTTCACCATTGTGTTTGTCTCGTCGAGACGCATCGAATGATATATTGGGTGACCTAGTTAGGTCATATCCAGCAATTGGCCTGACCTGAGGCCAGGTCAAGGTCAGGTCAAGGTCAACTCTTACATCAATTTATTTGTCTCTACAAGCCGAATACAATGGCGAAAATCCCATTGCTCTAAATCATACGTGACCTGGGCGGTCACATGAGTTGACCTCGTAGAGGTAAAAGAACAGAAAATGTGACATGGGCCTTTGCATTTGGGACAAGAGTGGTGGATCCACTGGCTGAACCAGTGGGAGAGGGCAAAGCGGCCATGCCCCCTCCCCCAACCGCCTGAAATCAGCGCAAAAATGACACATTTTCTGATATAGAAGAAAATATAAGCAACTTTTACTAAGGAAAGTATGTTTGAAATCAGTTATCAATGCATATAAATAATCAAGCGAATTCCGATGAGTTTTCAGAATTGTGTGAGACTTTTTGGGATTTGGACCACCAAATCACCCGTGCTCCCCCCTCCCCCCAAAAAACATCGTTCTGGATCCGCCAGTGGATGGATCTGGTGAAAATTTGTCAAATTTAGCCATTTCCTATGGATTTATACGCGTGTTTTTAATTTTTTCCCCATTGAATTATAATGGAGAGGTCACGAAATAGACCTGACCTTAGGTCACCGATATAAAATAAAAATCGAGATCTACGAGTTGTAGGTACTTATCACCTGATGAAATAATGTGAGTTTCAAACCGTTTGGTTAATCACTTTGTCTGTGGCACGACCGCAAACTTTTTGGAAGTGGAGTCACTTGACTTGACCTGGTGACCTGACCTGAGATGACTCAAGGTAAAAAAATCACACCGTGTGGGTAATTGATGCCCCAACAGCTGTGCCAAATTTCGCGGCGCTGCGCGCCGCCGTCGAAACTCCGGTGACAATGCCCTTGTTCTTATACAGAGCGAGTGAACGTGTAAAAAAAGATTGTGTGTGTGTGGGGGGGTTGCCCCCCCCCCCATTTTTTTAATTTTTGTATTTAGTTATTGAAATGTCTAAAATCATTGTCATCATTTTCCATTGGGGTCATTTTTCCAAAAAACTTAGCCGTTTTTAAGCAATTCGATTTATAGTTTGAAAAATGGGGTCTAGGCTAGTGCCACCGCTGATTGTCTGACAGCGACTTTTTCCGCCAGTCCTACTTTGTCAGCCAATCAGCGCGGTCTATGGCTCAATAATGACGTCATCATCCCAAATTTAAAAACTTAATTTGTATAAAGTTAAGTGACTTTTTCGAGAGAAAAATATCACCATTGTTTTCAGCAGCACTTACTTCATATTTTCGACTACAACCAGCATATATTTTACAACTTTCAGAAAGGTGAAACATTCCCTTTAAAGGGAATGTTTCACCTTTCTGAAAGTTGTCAAATATGCGCTGGTTGTAGTCGAAAATATCAAGTAAGTTCGGCTGAAAATGATGGTGATATTTTTTCTCTCGAAAAGTTACTTAACTTTATACAAATGAAGGTTCTAAATTTGGGATGATGACGTCATTATTGAGCTATAAGCCAATCAGCGGTGGCACTAGTCTAGACCCTATTTTGCAAATAGGAAATTAAATTGCTTAAAAACAGCTAAGTTTTGGGGAAAATGACCTTAGTATTTTCAACATTTCAATAACGGCCAAAGATAATGGCTATCTCAGTTCAAAACCAATACAAAGGTGAAACATTCCCTTTAATGTGAAATATTCACCTTTTTATTTATTTATTTCAATGTTTATGTGACACATGAAAACATGCAGCAGCTGACACATGCAGCTTCCAAATTGATCGTGTTTCAATTTAAAGTGAAATAACAAGTTTTTATATTTCAAAAATTAAATTATGTGAAATAAATAAATATGTACTAACATAGGTGACGAACAGTATGATCCATCACTATCTTGGGTTTGAATGTTATTTGTAAACAAGTCATTGGTCCAGAAATGAAGTAAGTGCTCCAAGAAGCGTGACAACGTCCCTGATTGGTCAATGAAATAAATCGCATACACTAAATACGTCGCCGTCCTTGGCCAAGTTAATCCGCGGAATGCATCACGGTTTTTTGAAACG
Organism: Chirona hameri; assembly: GCA_036785665.1. Classification (NCBI taxonomy): domain Eukaryota; kingdom Metazoa; phylum Arthropoda; class Thecostraca; order Balanomorpha; family Balanidae; genus Chirona; species Chirona hameri. The sequence goes on along the minus strand of JAXIVJ010012270.1, from coordinate 16,316 downwards.
TTTATTGATTAATTATGATAAACGGTTTAGATAAATGTTTCATGTGTGCATTGTAGTATATGAAATAACTGTTTATTGAACATTGATGGGAAAAACATATAGCTTATTTAAATAAGAAAAATAAGTGAACACTAAATAGTTCGCCGTCCCGTCCGGGCCTAAGCTAAACTGCCGATTTCAATGCACTTTTGTCAAATGCTTGTTGATTGTTCATAGAAGTTTGGTACATATTCGCAAAAGATAGAGTGCATGACACATATTATATGCCTTCATTGTAAGGAACAATGCGTAGGCAGGCTAATTTTCGCTCGGACAGTGAATTCGTTACCAAGTACTTGTAAGTACCGACCGTTATAAGCGTGGAACGCTTATCAACTTTAACTTGAAACAGGCACGTAGCCAGGATTTCGTCGGGTGGGGGGGGGGGGGGGGAGGTCGGCGCATCGGAAGGGCCCCTTCCCGAGCGTTGAAAGGGCCCTCTTCCCAAGTGTTGAAAGGGCCAAACAAAACGGATGAAAAGGCACGTTACAAGGATAGAGAATGCAGTATGACAGGTATGACATTGGCCATACCAACTTTGGAATCAGCGACATCAATTTGGAATCAGCTATACCATCTTCGAATATATTTTTAGGCTCAAGACCTGGAACTCTGAAATAAATTGCGCCGCGCAGCTTCGCGAATATTTTGAGTATTATGCCCTGGATATGCATTCTCATCAATGCGTCGTATTGCGTATGGTGCGGACCTCTAAAAATGTTATCGGCGTGAACATTTTTTTTTTTTTGGGGGGGGGGGGGGGGGCAAAAAGACATGTTTGCCCCCCACCTCTTTCGATGGGGGTGGTGAAACCTGTCCCCCCCTCCCGCCCTCCCCCTCCCCGCTTCCGCTGCCACTGACATGCGCCCGCTCTTCTGATTTAGTACGGACGTTGCTGATGCTCCAGCCAAACAGTTTGACAATAGTCGTGAGTTTTTGGAACACACGAATAAAACACCACACGGAAAGCGTCGGTTTTTGTGACTGAGCCTCCGCGTGTGGGTCGGTCCGATCACCAGTGATGGTTCGGCCCGATCACCAGTGACGGTTCGGTTCGATCACCAGTGATGGTTCGGCCCGATCACCAGTGACGGTTCGGCCCGATCACCAGTGATGGTTCGGCCCGATCACCAGTGATGGTGGCACACAGCCGGAGGCCGGCCTGTGGGCCTGTGTGTCTATCTCGGCCGGCGCCGGCCTGCGTTTGATCTCTGATCTCCTCTCGTCAGATGTGGACCGTGAGAACGCGCTGCCCGTGGCGCGCTGCGGCGGCTGCTAAACGTCTCATTTGGTCGGCGACGTGGTACGGCACACGGCCGCTGGCGGGCGACTCCGCTGGCGGGCGCCGGGCGGGGGCAGACGGCGCCGCACACACTGTCTGCCGCCCCCGGCGCCGCTGCTGTCGACCGAGTTCGCGTACGAATGCTACACAGAGGTCACGGGTTCGAGCCCGACCGTTGGCTGTTTTTATCACTCCGATACTGCACACATCGTGATGTGGCGGCACCGGTTATGGTCATATGAACTTCACGTTCCGAAAACTAATGCTGCGCCCAGCACTGTAATTATCAACAATCTGGGTCCAGATCACGACCTGAGTAAGTTGCCTCTATATACGACTCTGTAATTGCTAGGTCATTGAGTAGTTGAGTGCAAGATTACAGGTGCAACTTGAAACATACATAGCGCGATGAAGGGTTCCCACGTAGAGCTGCCACTTTCGCCTCCAAGGACTCCCAGGCCATGAGTTTCTGAAGCCTCTACCTTCTTATTTGAGAAACAAAACTGATAATCTGGGATCTCTCATATGCATTTTTCTGTCACCAAAATACAATTATTGAACTCCTTAATCTTAAAGGGAATATCCCACCTTAACATTATATTTGAATTGAGATAGCCATTTTGATGGCTTGCCATTTAAATTAAGTATGGTAGCAGTTAAACAACCACAATGCTCTAATCAAAAATATATTCGAGTTTGATTTTGACATCTGTAAAAAATAAGGCCCATGTGTATTTGAATAGGACCTCTAAACCGACAGTGTCGTCTCTCTTTACCCAACTGGCAATGATAGTCGACTTGCTTTAAGGTGAACCTTGGAGATATTTGCTACGTTTCAATGGTTTGGTAGTTAGTTTGTTTTGTATTCAAAGCGCCAGAATTGTCTCGAAATAATTGTGCCCATACTTTGGAAGCGTAAAGGATTTCTGTGTAGCTCTCTAGAGCTCAATATGACATCATCAACCCAAATATTAAAACTTAACTTTGTATTAAATTGAGCACTGTTTCCGAGAAACAAATGTCATAATCGTGTTCGGCAGCAATTACTTCATATTGTGCACCACAGGTGGCGTACATTTTACAACTTTTGGGAAGGTGGGACAGCCCCTTTAACCCGCGCACTGCAGGGGCTTTGCGCCGAACACGAACTGCAGGAGGTTGATTTCCGCCCCCCCCCCCTGAGATCTCAAAAACTACGCTACGTAGCGAGAAGCGGAAAACTGAATTCGATAGCTTGATACATGTTCTATCGAAAGTATTTCAGTATTGTTTTAGGTCAGGTCAAAATTGAGGTCATCGAAGGTCAAATTTTCCAGTTTTTTCCTGTTTTAGGACATCGCTCCAGAAATTCCCATATATCTCAGAAACTATGCTAGTTAGAAACAAACGGAAAAAACAAACGCCAGCCAGTGAAATTTGCAATCGCTAATGTGTCCTCAAATTTGATTTCAGGTCAATATTAGAGGCTCCAGAGGTAAAAAAAGAAGAAAACAATCTTCTTTTTTTTGCTTAATCGCTTTTCGCTATTAACTTTGTATGTAATAAAGATAACGGAAAACTGTTTACGCCATTGTGTTTATCTTGTCAAGGCGCTTTTAATGATGTACATGGTGACCTTTTTAAGTAAATAAAAAAAAAATTGACCTCAGGTCAAGGTCAAGTGGTGACCCAAGTATGGAATGTTGCATATGGGAAGACGTGTCTCGACGAGACAGACACATTGATGTCTGTTTCACTTCTCTATCTTCATTATGTCGGGAGTTATTGACAAAAAAGTGATGGTGACCTCGCATGACCTCAAATAACCCAATAGGGGTCACTGAACAAAACTTACACTTGGATCATCAAGAATATCCTATAATAACATGATCCAGAAGTAATTGGACTAATATCATGCATATCCTTAGCATTTGTATATTTCCCCATTGACTTATTATGGGGAGGCTACGAAATTGACCTGACCTTAGGTCACCGATATCAAAATTCCGATATAAACGAATTGTAAGTACTTATGCCCTCATGACATCCTGTAAGTTTCAAACTGATCGGTGAAAAACTCTGGCTTTGGCACAACTGCAAACATTTTTGGAGGTGGGGTCACTTGACCTGGTCTGGTGACCTGACCTGAGATGACCCGAGGTTATTTTTTTTCAAAGTGTGCGCAATTAATGTCCTGACAGGTGTGCGAAAACCCGGCGGCGCTGCGCGTCGCCGTTTTTTCGCTATCTTTGAAAAACCTGAGGGGGGGGGGGAGGGTGCGGAAATCACCCCCCCCCCCCCCTGCAGTGCGCGGCTCTCCATCCATGCTGCCTATATAATTTTTTATTCGAACATGAAATTATTTTCAAGTCTAAGCCTCTGATACATTTATCTATTTGGCTTGGTGACGATAACCATAAACATGTATGTACAGTCGGTCTCATAATGATCTTCCCTAGGTCTGGGTCTACCACGGTAGGCAAAACGATAGCTGGCTGAATCCCGCACCGAGGCGGGGCCGGACCCGTTTGACAGCTCGCCCGGTGCCGGCCGATACTTGGCGAAATCTCCACCGCTCCGTCCTGGTCTGACCCACACAGGCCGATCGGGGAATAACAATGCGCATGTGTGGCGAGGCTGTGTGGCGGACCGTGGTTGGAAATATACGCAGACCTAGAATGTCAAGTTAGCGACGATGTCTGTGATGACCAGTTTTAAGAAAACCATATAGGTCTGTGAAGCAGCGCTAAGTGTGCAATTGCTAGAACTCTGCACGGGCTATACTTTAAGACGAATATTTGTATCTCAAGTTGACCGATACCGTCGTCACATATATCGTCTCGGAAATGGCTATCCGCCGTGTCGCTTGCGACGATTGAGAAATTTACATTGCGCCCAAAAATAAAGTGTCGATATTTTGACCTGATCTCAAGGTTAAGGTCAAATTTAAACACGTACACAGTCAGATGCTCTATCAGCTACACACCTGGCGATGCTTCATAGACCTAAGGTTTTAAATACTGTCGTCGCAGACATCGTCGCTAACTTAATGGATATAAACCCGCCCGGGTGTGTTTGTGGAGCGTGAAGGACGGAGCGGCGTGATGCGAAAATATCAGTGCGAGGCCCACTGCATTTGTCTGCTTTTTCGTGTAGAATCATCAGGTCGTTTGCATTCGTAATTGCGGGGTTCTGCATTGCACGTGACACGTGGGATGATTAAGAAAGCAATACACGTAAAAGCGCCTGGTGCCAGCGCGGTTCGAACCCACGACCAATCTACGAATACGCTAGGAGTAGACAGCTATACCGACTGAGCTATTTGGGCTGATGTGATGAACACTGTTATTCAGTCTCCAATATTGGATCTGTGCCAGCTCAGGACAGGCGACCTCTCGCGGCGTATTCCATTCCGACAACGCCCCGCACTCCCTCCCTCCTTCTTCCTCCCCAGGTCACGCACCTGCCAGGGTACCAACCTACGGTGGGGAAACCACTCTTGTTGTGCCTATCGCGACCGTAGCGCCACGTGGTGGCAAGGGAAGATCATTATGAGACCGACTGTACTCCACTGTACCGACAGGGTCGGCCAGAACAGCCGCTTTACTTGCCCTACAAAGCACACAGCCCATACAAACTTGATGTGATATCCCACATCAGTCAACACTGATAACATGTGAACATAATATGTATGTCATTTGTAAACAAAGGTTAAAAAATAACAGTGAAAAACGTGAATTTTGGCTCCTTAGGTCTCAAAGTTAAATAAAGAAGTCCTACAGTTAACCCGCGCCCCGCTGGGGGGGGGGGGGGAGAATTTTACCCCCAGCTCGGATTTTCCCTATAACTTAAAAACTATAAAATATATGTTAAACTTGCAGTACCTTATGCTGCATCAATTATACGTCTTCTCACAAAGTTTCACTGCAATTGAGGTAGCACTTTGGGAGATGATGACGTTTTAATGACGCCATGTCATGCCATTTTTGGTGGAAAACGATCAATGATTGCAAATTCGTAGAAAATCGAGTTTTAATGCAAATTGCAAATACAAAACGTGAGAAGAAAGGAAATGACATTGTCTTTAAAATGTCGATCTCGGATTTGCACAATTTTGGGTTTTGGACTCCTAAAAATGAAAACAAATGGGGGGGGGGGATTTCCGCAATGTATTTTTTTTAAACAAAAATGGAAGATATCTTAGAGAATTAAGTATGGACAATACTGAAACCAAATTTCAAAGAAATATCTTTATTTTTGACTGACTTATGGCTCCCTACGTATAAGTAACTCATGATGTCATTTTTTGAAGTTACGTTTTTCGGCTATTAGTGATCAGATACAGACACATAAATATCACCGCTGTATTTCTGAGACGAAGCTGGTCTAGAAACATGCCTTTGTTATTTAGATTACTCAATTTTAAATTTTGTCCTTATTGTGACCTGATCTTGACCTCAGGGCCATTATATGGGGTCAGGTTGTAAAAATGGCTGCTACTATCGAATTATACGTGTAAAATAGCCCATACATGTGTCACATGACTTTCGTAGACTTGCGACCTTTTGTGACCTGACCTTGACCTTGACATTTACTTACAATTTCACTTTCGCTTATACGGGAGATGCATTATACCTTTGAGAGCACCTTGTGTGATAATAGACGCAATCTAAGGCTTTGGATGGAAAGTATGGCCCAAAAACTCAAATACCTCAGTCTTGACCTTTGACCTGATCGTGACCTGACATGTGACCTTATTTTAAGAATGTCGGGTGTGCATTATATCCATCGCCTTGAGAGCTTTCGATCGCCGACTTGCGTGTCCCGCTGCGGTCATTGGTACGGAAGATACGAGGGGGAGGGGGGGGGGGGAGGTAAATTAAGGCAAGGCCTTAACTCCCCAGAAGGGTGACTCAAGGCAAGGCATTAACTCTCCAGAAGGGTGACTCAAGGCAAGCCCTTAACTCCCAGAAGGGTGACTTAAGGCAAACCATTAACTCCCCAGAAGGGTGACTTAAGGCAAGCCATTAACTCCCCAGAAGGGTGACTTAAGGCAAGCCATTAACTCCCCAGAAGGGTGACTTAAGGCAAGCCATTAACTCCCCAGAAGGGTGACTTAAGGCAAGGCATTAACTCCCCAGAAGGGTGACTGAAGGCAAGGCACCATGCCTTGTCTGTCTGGGGGGGGGGGGGAGGGAGCACTTACGGTGCCGTGACAGAGGAGGGTTAACGACTGAAGAACTGAAGACGTCTGTGGCAGAGCAGTTAACGACTGAAGTAGTAGTAGTAGTAGTAGTACTTTATTAAAGGGAGCTAATCACCCTTTTCCACACACAAAAAAAGGAATTAGCACCTGAAATCGACAGACGAGACTAAAATATATCGTAAATTCATCACATTTTGCATATAACAATTCCTACCGAGAGATATTTCAAGTCATAGTTGATAAGCGATACACGCTTATAATCAGTAAGTACTCGGTAACGAATTCAGTAAATTAGCCTCTCTACGTATTGCTATTTATCATGAAGGCATGTAATATGTTTCCTGCACTCTATCTTTTGCGAATATGTGCCAAACTTTTAGGAACAATCAATAATGATTTGAAAACGTGCATTGAAATCGGCAGTTTAGGTTGGCCACGGATGGCGACCTATTTAGTGTCGGCGAATTGTTTTTAAGTGCTCATTCAGCAACGTTGAACAGATTGGCACAAAACCGCCGGATGCTGCGCTTTCCAATAGTGGAGGGAAAATACCGATCATAAATTTTCCCAAACTTCCAACTTTGAATTGGGGAATCATTTTATTTAATTCTTAAATTTAGATCACATTTTAATACCATAACCGTAGCCAAAGAAATTGGTGCTAGCAAGATCAAAAGGTGATTATCTCCCTTTAAAGGGAGATAATTACCTTTTGATTTTGTTAGCAACAACTTATTTGGCTACCGTTATGGTATTAAAATGTTTTGATCTAAATTTAAGAATTAAATACAATTATTCCCTAATTCAAAGTTGGAAGTTCGAGAAAATTAATGATCGGCATTTTCCCTCCACTATTGGAAAGCGCAGCATCCGGCGCTTTTGCATCAATCTGTTCAACGTTGTTGAATGGGCACTTGAAAATCGGCGACACTAAATAGGTCGCCGTAGTTTAGCTTGGCACCGGCCGGCAGGTGCCAAGCCAAACTGCCGATTTCAATGCACTTTTTGTCAAATGATTGTTGATTGTTCATAAAAAACTTTGCACATATTCGCAAAAGATTCGCAAAAGAGTGCAGGAAACATATTGCATACCTTCATGATAAATAAGAATGCGTAGGGAGGCTAATGTACTGAATTCGTTATCGAGTACTTGCGACTACCGACGACTACCGACCGATATAAGCGTGGATCAGTAGGAAACTGCCAATATCTTTCGGTAGGAATGTTTATATGCAAAATGTGATGAATTTACATCATATTGTGGCCTCGTCTATCGATTTCAGGTGCTAACTCATTTTTGTGGAAAAAGGTGATTATCTCCCTTTAAAAGCCATCCATATCAATTGTCAAATGTGGCTATTATGGCCTCTCATCAGTAAAATGGAACAATGGCATGCATGTAAGACAATCGCATTCGTACAGAACGCAGACATACACAGGCCAACTACGACACGACTATAAGCAACATGTCAAAAAAGGATGCATGCTAAAATGACACTAAACACTAAAAACACACGGATTAAGAGCCACCGAGATCACGCAGGTAAGCCTTCAGCCGTGTTCTAAAGTGCGCAAGTGAAGACGTCTCTGACAGAGGAGAAGTAACGACTGAAGACGTCTGTGACAGAGGAGAGTTAACGACTGAAGACGTCTCTGACAGAGGGGTTAACGACTGAAGACGTCTCTGACAGAGGGGGTTAACGACTGAAGACGTCTCTGACAGAGGGGTTAACGACTGAAGACGTCTCTGACACAGGGGGTTAACGACTAAAGACGTCTGTGACAGAGGAGGGTTAACGACTGAAGACGTCTCTGACAGAGGAGGGTTAACGACTGAAGACGTCTCTGACAGAGGAGAGTTAACTACTGAAGACGTCTGTGACAGAGGAGAGTTAACGACTGAAGACGTCTGTGGCAGAGGAGGGTTAACGACTGAAGACGTCTGTGACAGAGGGGGTTAACGACTGAAGACGTCTGTGACAGAGGAGAGTTAACGGCTGAATACGTCTGTGACAGAGCTTGGTCAACGACTGAAGACGTCTGTGGCAGAGGAGGGTTAACGACTGAAGACGTCTGTGGCAGAGCAGAGTTAACGACTGAAGACGTCTGTGACAGAGGAGAGTTAACTACTGAAGACGGCTGTGGCAGAGGAGAAGTAACGACTGAAGACGTCTGTGACAGAGGAGAGTTAACGACTGAAGACGTCTCTGGCAGAGGGGTTAACGACTGAAGACGTCTGTGGCAGAGGAGGGTTAACGACTGAAGACGTCTGTGACAGAGGAGAGTTAACGACTGACGCGCACACGCCGGTGTCCTCCGCCGCTGCCACCGATGGCCGTTAGTACCAGCTGCGGTTCGAACCCGGCGGCTGCCAGACCAATTACCTCGGCGGCAGGCACACCACAAACGGCGCTCCTCTAAACGCAAATACTCCCACGGCCGAGCCATCGCGCGGCCAATCATTACATCATTACTACAATTATTGTGATTCGGGCATGGTTAGGACGATGACTCGGCGCGCGGCGGCTGTGGGTGGGCCAGGGGGGGGGGGGGGGGTTGTTGTTGGAGGGGCGTCGAAGAGGGCTATGTCCAATTATCCGGCCGTCGCCAGTCAGCCGGCTAAACGTGAGCTGCGTAATGGAACAATGAGTATCCAAAGGCTGTTTCGACTGTAGGTACAGCTAAACGTCTTGTCAACTATTGTCTTAAAGGTCAGATTGTCATGTGTCGACATATAAGTGTATCATAACACTTTTACAGATTTACACAATTTTACTAATTGTGAACACATACCGAGCACATATATTTATGGCTTGCAATTATATTTTAATCTGACATTAACCCGCGCTGTGCTGGGTGGGGGGGGGGGGCGTTTAGATGCCCCCCTAAGGTTTTTCGAGGATAGCAAAAAAAACAGCGGCGCACAGCGCCGCCGTTTTTGGCACAGCTGTTCGGACATCAATTACCCACATAGTGTGATTTTGTTTACCTCGGGTCATGTCAGGTCAGGTCACCAGGCCAGGTCACGTGACCCCACCTCCAAAAAAAAATCCGGTCTTATCACAGCCACAGTTTTTGGGCGATCGATTTTGTACTTACAGGATTTCATAAGGGCAATAGTACCTACAATTAATTTATTCCAGATTGTTTATATCGGTGACCTAAGGTCGGGTCAATTTCGTGACCTCCCCATTATAAGTCAATGGGGAAATAATCAAATGCTTCCTATTCTGAGGATACGAATTATATCAGCCCAATTCCTACTGGATCATGTTATCATAGGCCATTATTGAAGTTCCAGTTGCAAATTTTGTTCAGTGAACCCTACAGGGTCAGATGAGGTCATCCGAGGTCATCAACACTTGTTTACCAATAACTCCTGACAAAATCAAGATAGAGAAGTGAAACTGACACCAATGTGTTTGTCTCGTTCAGACACGACTCCCAATGTTCAACATGACCTAGTTGGGTCACCACTTGACCTTGACCTGAGGTATAATTTCTAAGTTGACCTAACCTAGTCAGCATGCATATGGTGCAAGGCGTATTGACGAGACAAACACGATGGCGTCAAAATTAGTGTTCTATCTTTATTAGGTAAAAAGATATTTGTGGAAACTGTTTTGCTACAAAATAGCCTTTTTGACATTTGATGAGCTCTGGAGCTTAAACTATTAACCTGAACTTAAGTCTGAGGGAATTTTGGCGAGTGCATTTTCCAAGAGCTTTCCATTGCTTTTTTCCGTTTGTTCCTAGATATCATAGTGCCTGTAATATCTGGGGTGCCTGAAAAAAATGCCTGAAATAGTTTCAAAATGCATTTTGACGAGCTTTCAAACGGTGTTTTCGGTTTTGTCTACGTCCCATAGGAACCGAGTTAGAGGAGGACGTCGAAACGCCCCCCCCCCCCCCCCCCGGCGTGGCGAAGGTGGCGCCGAGCACCGGCACGGCGCGGGTTAAAACAATTGTCAATAAATGGGCTACTTTGAGGGCTGCATGATAGATGAAAAGAAACACATGTTAGAGGCACACAGTAGCAATGCAACCTGAAAATTAAACATTCAAAGTCAAACGAAACGAAAAAAGTATCGCACAGCTAAGCATTATAAAGAACAATATATATATATATACAGGGCAGCAATAACACAAAACAACAAAACGTATGCATAACAGATCAGACCGGAGCTGATGCTGCTTTGCACCAGCAACGCGGAACTACCAGCTTAGTGTCTACATAAAATCTAGATTCCCGAGAAGAAAAAAAATGAATACAAAAGAGTAGTGACAGGACAATTTAGGAAGCGAGTTTCACAATCTTACAACATTAGATACCTATATTAACTACTACGCATAACACTATGTAACACAAACAAATATGTTCCCGGGATTTAATGTATATTTCCTCCTTCCTTGTGTCAAAACAAACATCATTAGATGAATCCCGGGACCCAAACTTTGTTTGTGATAGTATTACATCGCAAAACTGATTTTAGATTATAATGCATTGCCGCATTGGTCAGCGAATGAAAACAAGTTTGTAATTAACCTTAGGTCGACCTTAGGTTACCGTTCTCTCATTACTGTCCTGCTCGACACTTGTTTAACTCATATGATGGGGAAATAACCTTTATACAACATTTAATATATAACATTTAATAACATTTAATATAACATTTAATATAACATTTAATATAACATTTAATAACATTTAATATAACATTCCCATTTCATAAAATGGTTATACTAGGCCACACAAAATGGTAACATCGCAAATTGTGTGTGACTGGAATGGCAAGCCGTTCCGCACGAAATCAGGTTTCTTGCTGTACCATGGCTGTTACCGGGATTACTTTACACAGATACAGGCGATCAGCTTATCTGTCAAACCTCCAGTTCTTTCAATCTTTCAGTTCAAGTGCATGGAACAGTTTTTTCCTCTAAGCTGTCCGAGGCAAACGTTAAAGTAGACCACAAGCATCCAAGACCGACAAATCCTGATCCGATGTAGCATTTCTGGTGTCATATTCGCGTTCAATGCCTCAAGTCACCCCGAAAAGTGGCTTCACATCGGAACCACGAGGTGAATTTCGGAAATGTTCCTGCAAAATGACCACTGACCAGGCATGACTACTTTGACATGACCTTGTGGGTCAACCAGAAGGGATAGCACGGAAATGGTTATTACCAACTAGAAGGCTGATCAACAGGCACACGTGGCAGTGAAGACCAATTATGTCCTTGAGTTTAACAGTTTCTGAGATAATATCAATAATACATATGCTATGAATGTCATTTATGCTTATGACGTCTTATTGATATTAGAGCGTTGGCTATCAAAACCTGATCCGATACCGCTAAACTGATGTCATATTCGTATTAAAGGGATTATACGGGTTTTTCCCAGAATAATTGAGTTACATAGTAAAAACGTACTTATAAAGGTAGTAGAAGTCCCACGGTAGCCACATTTTTCTGGAAATGACCTCTTCTGCACGTAAGGACATTCCAAAGTGCGCGGTGATGCCACCGCGTATTTTCTGCAGGACCGGCTGAGGCAGAGCCAGTCATCTCTTTTATGCTAATAAAAACACCTCACGTATGGCATATTTCCGGTAAAATAAGCAATATTTGAAAGAAAATAAACTTGTTTTGTTCCAACGACAGCAGCAGTTACCTAGTTTTCCCATAAAATTATATATTTTTCATGAATTTTCATGCCAAAAAATTAATACGCCACCACCAAATTATCAACGCTAAAGGCCAGAGAAAAGAAAACCACAAAAACACAAAACCTCAACGAACAGTGTGTAGTAATACAAAGTCCCGTCAGTTTTGAATTGAATAATAATTTTGTGATCCAGTGTAGGACTTGCAGATAATTAAAAACTCTAAAATTGATCTTAAGATAAAAGTGGTGGACAGTAGTGCCGATCAAGTACTCGTTATCTGATACTAGTCTCGAAAAACGCCCTAGTTTTAACGCTGATAATTTCTGAAATAATGGACTAAATGAGCATTGAGGTCCCTGTTATATGTCTTAAACGTGTTTAAAGCTCATACAACTGCAAAAGAGTGCATTTACTTTCAGGACGGAAACCCGTATAATCCCTTTAAGCGTCTCATATTACACCATGATCAAGTCACCCCGAAAAGTCAGTCACATGAAAAGTCACCCCGGTGGCTTGAGGTCGGAGCCGTGAGTTAACTATATTTTTGTTGACGAGCCATTTCTTCCAAAACATTGCTTTAATTCGAAAGTTAGGTGTCATTTTCACACAAAAAAACAACGACAACAAAGTTTGGACAATATTATTGCTCGTTTGAGTGGTTTTGAGACCTGCGCTATCAGAAAATGAGGTTTGCTTCACGGATTACACGGCGTAATCAGTGGCTGAACTTTCAATCCAATAGGAGGAATGACATTAATTCAATACATGCGTAAAACACTTAAATTCGGTTTGCGTCTGCTTTGAACTCGCGCCAAGAAGGCTCTAAACCAAAAGTCCTCCTTTGGCGATTTGCAGCAGATCGCCAGTGCATTTTGTCTGGTCGGTGTATTTTTGGTCCCATCTGCCAAAAAAAGAGGTCGGTATAGGAGGTCGGTATAAGAGGTCGGTATTAAAAGTCGGTATAAGAGGTCGGTATAGGAGGTCGGTATAGGAGGTCGGTATAAGAGGTCGGTATAGGAGGTCGGTATAAGAGGTCGGTATAAGAGGTCGGTATAAGAGGTCGGTATAAGAGGACGGTATAGGAGGTCGGTATAGGAGGTCGGTATAAGAGGTCGGTATAGGAGGTCGGTATAGGAGGTCGGTATAAGAGGTCGGTATAGGAGGTCGGTATTCGGTACCGGTCGGTATAAGAGGTCGGTATAGGAGGTCGGTATAGGAGGTCGGTATAAGAGGTCGGTATTAAAAGTCGGTATAGGAGGTCGGTATAGGAGGTCGGTATAAGAGGTCGGTATAAGTGGTCGGTATAAGAGGTCGGTATAAGAAGTCGGTATAGGAGGTCGGTATAGGAGGTCGGTATAAGAGGTCGGTATAAGTGGTCGGTATAAGAGGTCGGTATAAGAAGTCGGTATAAGAGGTCGGTATAAGAGGTCGGTATAAGAGGTCGGTATAGGAGGTCGGTATATCGGTACCGGTCGGTATATACCGTTTTGGCCGACAGACGGCAATACAAATATTGCAGCATTAAGCTGTTGGATAAGACTGTTCATGTTCTATTCACGAATCTATTTTGAAACCTTTCTGGCTGCGTAACAACTTACATGGCTAATGCGTATTTGTATTTTTTAAAGTATTTTTGGCCGCCAACCAGACCGGACCTTCGTAACACCGGACCACCGGACAGGACCACCGAACCACCGGACAACCGGACCACCGGACCACCGGACCACCGGACCACCGGACCACCGGACCACCGGACCACCGGACGAACCACCGGACCAGCCAGGACCACCGGACCACCGAACCACCGGACCACCGGACAGGACCACCAGACCAACGGACAGGACCACCGAACCACCGGACCACCGGACCACCGGACCACCGGACCACCGGACCACCGGACCACCGGGACCACCGACCACGGACCACCGGACCACCGGACCACCGGGACCACGGACACCGGACCACCGGACCACCGGACCACCGGACCACCGGACCACCGGACCACCGGACCGACCGGACCACCGGACCACCGGACCACCGGACCACCGGACCACCGGACCACCGGACCGACCGGACCACCGGACCACCGGACCCGGACCACCGGACCACCGGACCACCGGACCACCGGACCCACCGGACCACCGACCACCGGACCACCGGACCACCGGACCACCGGACCACCGGACCACCGGACCACCGGACCACCGGACCACCGGACCACCGGACCACCGGACACGGACCCGGACACGGACCACCGGACACGGACCACCGAGACCACCGGACCACACGGACCACCGGACCACCGGACCACCGGACCACCGGACACCGGACCACCGGACCACCGGACCACCGGACCACCGGACCGACACCGGACCACCGGACCACCGGACCACCGGACACGGACCACCGGACCACGGACACGGACCACCGGACCCCGACCACCGGACCACCGGGACCAGCCGGACCACGGGACCACCGGACCACCGGACCAGGCCCGGACCACCGCGGACCACCGGACCACCGGACCACACCGAGACCACGCGACCACCGGACCACCGGACCACCGGGACCACCGGACCACCGGACCACCGGACCACCGGACCACCGGACACGGAACCCGGGACCACCGGAACCACCGGACCACCGGACCACCGGACCACCGGACCCACCGGACCACCGGACCACCGGACCCACCGGACCACCGGACCACCGGAACACCACGGACCACCGCGACCACCGGACACGACACGGACCACCGGACCACCGGGACCACCGGACCAACGGACACGGACCACCGAACCACCGGACCACCGGACCACCGGACACCGACCGGACACCGGACCCGACCCGGACACCACCGGACCACGACCACCGGACCACCGGACCACCGGGACCACCGGACCACCGGACACCGACCACCGGACCACCGACCACCGGACCACCGGACCACCGGACCACCGGACCACCGGACCCACCGGACCACACGAGACCACCGGACCACAGGGACCACCGGACAGGACCACCGGACCACCGGACAACCTCCGTACTCCCCACTCCCACTGCAACACAAACCCGCACCCGTGCCGGGGACCGTGTTCGTTAGGCCGCAGAGAGTGCGCGGCGGACAAGTTACGAGCAATCGGAGCACCTGTATTACACGCCAGCCGCACTAATTGACAAACACATTCCGGCGTGGGCTCATTACCAGACGCTGGCGTTGGCGCAGCCGGCGGGCGGCGCGCGTGGCCGCAGGTATGTGTGATCGTTTATGGCCCTGCGCCGAGCCAGATGTAATGGCCACACGCGCATGGTGCCCCCGCTCAATCGGAAGCAAAAAGGGGCTGGTATGCAACGTCAGGAGGGAGGATCCGCAAATTAATTGGGACATTTTTCATCGGAGATTGTTTGCTCACACAGGCGCATTCCTGCTGGGAGCGGTGGGGGGGGGTGGGGGGGGGGGGAGGAGGGGGGGGGTGGGGATTCCTGCTGGGGAGCGGTGGGGGGGGGGAGATCATACCTGCTGGGAGCGGTGAGGGGGGGGGGATCATACCTGCTGGGAGTGGTGAGGGGGGGGGGATCATACCTGCTGGGAGCGGTGGGGGGGGGGGGGGGGGGATCATACCTGCTGGGAGCGATGGGGGGGATCATAACCTGCTGGGAGCGGTGGGGGGGGGGGATCATACCTGCTGGGAGCGTGGTGGGGGGGGGGGGGTCATACCTGCTGGGAGCGGTGGGGGGGATCATACCTGCTGGGAGCGGTGGGGGGGGGTGGGGGGGGGGGAGGGGGGGGGGAGATTCCTGCTGGGAGCGGTGGGGGGGGGGGGGGGGGCGGGATCATACCTGCTGGGAGCGGTGGGGGGGGGGGGATCATACCTGCTGGGAGCGGTGGGGGGGGGGATCATACCTGCTGGGAGCGGGTGGGGGGGGGATCATACCTGCTGGGAGCGGTGGGGGGGGGATCATAACCTGCTGGGAGCGGTGGGGGGGGGGGGGATCATACCTGCTGGGAGCGGTGGGGGGGCGGGGGGGGGGTGGGGGGAGGAGGGGGGGGGGGGGGGATTCCTGCTGGGAGCGGTGTGGGGGATCATACCTGCTGGGAGCGGGTGGGGGGGGGGGATCATACCTGCTGGGAGCGGTGGGG
>JAXIVJ010012269.1:0-40873 GCA_036785665.1 Chirona hameri | reverse complement strand
CTATTCGCTTAAAAAAGTGAAACGTAAAGTCATTAATGCTTTGGAACTGAAATTTGCAATTATAATAAATATTATAACTATCATTTATAATCAAAATAAATAACACGCGTGTCCAATTGGTTCACATTCAAATTCACTTTCGGAAATACATTCGCGGACTATTTTGATTGGCTTCAAAATTGGTACACAGATAGATCACGACCTAGTGATTATTCTGGTAAAATCTAGAGTCATACATTCAAAATCAAAGGAGTTAGAGCAGGTCAGATAGGTTTAAGGTCAAACAGCGGACTATCCGATTTGCATGAAAATGAGTACACTGGTAGAACATAACCTCCGTATCACGCTCATGAAATCTTAGAGTCGTACATTCAAAATCAAAGGATTTAGAGCAGGTCATATGTTTAAGGTCAAACAGCAGACTATTCTGATGTGCATGAAAATTGGCACACAGGTAGAGCACGACCTCCCTATCACGCTCATAAAATCTTAGAGTCGCACATTCAAAATCAAAGGAGTTAGACAAAGGAGTCGACACTTCCCTTTAATGTTAGTGATTGAATCAAGATGAATCATTCATTATGGTAATGTTGAGTGATTGAATCATGATTGAATCATTCATTATGGTAATGTTGAGTGATTGAATCATGATTGAATCATTCATTATGGTAATGTTGAGTGATTGAACCATGATTGAATCATTCATTATGGTCCGTGAATCACTGTGAATCGACTCATGACAAATATGAATCATTGACAAGTATGCTTCGGATGAAAATAACAATGCAAACTTTCGCTTTTCATTGTAAAAAATACATCCTGATTTTATTTTTTTTATAACAAAAAATACAACCGTATAAAAACGTATAAGCCGTATACAAAATATAACCCCACCAGGCATAAATACAACACGGACAGGGGCCTCATCGGGATCCCGAATTTCAAAAGGGGCACATGCCCGCGTCCCCCCTTGCGTGCGCTTCTGGGCCCTTCGAATGCAAATATAAAATGTTGCCTTTCATTTGTAAAAAATAAATCCGGATTTTTTTTTGTTGAAAATGCAACCAAACAGGGGCCAAAGCCCCCGCGGGCCGCTCAGAGGGGCCCCCGCATTTCGTAAGGGGGGAGGGGCACGTGGGCTAGTGTGTCCCCCTTGTGTGCGCCTCTGGTATGAGGCACACTTCGTGCATATTTATATATTTGTATTGTTTCTCCTTAGAGCTTCGACCCGTTACACATTTTCGCGATAACTTCGCTTTCTATATTTTCGCGGTGGGCCCTTCGGATGAAAATAACAAATGCAAACTTTCACTTTTCATTGTAAGATATACATCTGGATTTGTGATATTTTTGTATTGAAAAAAAATACAACTGGACGGGGCCCACCGAGCCGCTCATAGGGCCCCGCATTTCGTAAGGGGGCACAAGCTCGTGCGCCCCTTGAGTGCGCCTCTGGGTCCTTCGGATGCAAATATAAAAGGTAAAACTTTTACTTTCATTGTAAAATAAATCAGATTTTTATTAAATAAACAAATACAACCAAACAAGGGCCTCAGCCACCGCGGGCCGCCTCAGAGGGGCCCCGCATTTCGTAAGGCGGGGGGGGGGGGACGCGGGCCCGTGTGCCCCCCCCCTTGTGTGCGCCTCTGCTTGCAGATACCGAACGTTCTGCGGAGCGATGATTTTCCAACTGAAAATTCTCCCGACAGAGTAGATGCGAACGCGCGAAGGGGAAATTATCGGCGATACTCATCCAGCGGAGAATATCTAAAGGAAAACAATTTCCAGATACCGAACACACGCTTGAATTAATTCACGGATGCACATTGGCGCATTACGTCACGGGCCGCGGGACAGTCGTGATGTGCTAAGATGAAAATATAAAATAATAACTCGCTTCATTTGTGGAAAAAATACATTCGAATTTCTTATAAAAATACAACCGGACAGGGGCCCCACCATTAGAGGGGCCCGCATTTCATAAGGGTAGGCACGTGGGCCGGTGTGTCCCCCTTGTGCGCGCGTCTGGTATGAGGCACACTTCGTGTCTTATTTACACATTGATATATGTTCTCTTAGAGCTTCGACCCGTTACACATTTTCGCGATAACGTCGCTTTCTATATTTTTGCGGTGTTCCCCTTCGTATGAAAATAACAAATGAAGACTTTCACTTGTCATGTCTCCATGGCCATTTAATTTGTCAATGTGTGGCCATACATCCGGATTTTTTGTATACAACAAAAATGCAACCGGACAGGGGCCCCACCGCGGGGGGGGGGGGGAGCGTAAGGGGGCCCCACCGCGGGGCCCCTTACGAAATGCAGGGACTCATAAGGGCCCCGCATTTCGTAAGGGGCACGGGCCCATGTGCCCCCCTTGTTTGCGCCTCTGGGCCCTTCGGACGAAAATATAAAATGTAAAACTTTTACTTTCATTTGTTAATTTTCAGTTTTTGACACCCATTTTTTAACATTTTTTTAATGTTTTTTCTTTCTACAAAAATGTATTTTTTTTTCTACAAAAATGTATTTTTTTCGGAAAATTTCCCAAATGTGCGCCAAACAAAATTACAACAAATAGAGGCCTCACGGGGCCGCATTTCGTAAGGGGGGGGGGGCACGGGCCCGTGTGCACCCCCCCCCCCCTTTGTGTGCACGCTTGGTCAAACCGTTTGTTATATTCGCGTATAACTTCATAGGCTGGGTACTGACACCATTGGGTTTATCGTGTGCAAATTTGGGCGAAATCAGAGTAACTTAGAATACGTATTTGAATACGAATACTATGCTGTCTTCATGGACGTGCTTGACGGTCGGTGTCGCAGCGACCGGCTGTGACCGGGCGACTGGCGAGGTCACCGGGTCAGCGCCCGTGGCGCTGGGCCAGCCGAGCGCAGCGGAATCGGCCGGCCGGAGCGGGCAGTCAGTTCTATACGGCCTTGAGTCAGTGGCGCCAGGCTCGGGCTCGCGCGCGGTGCGGTGCTGGAGCAGGGTAGTTGTAGGCAAGGCCCTATAAGAGTTCTCGGTTTCGCCGTCTGTTTGTTCTTTTAGTTCTTGTGTATTCGATCAATATCATCCAGGATTATCAATTTAATGCAAAATGTTAATGATTCAGTAACTATATGAATAATCAGGTACGCGACTTCGAGCATTCAATTGTCTCGTCTGCCTATCTGTCAGTTTGCGCATGTTTCGTTTGACACCATTTCCTTTTCTTATTTCAGATGCCGTCACCCGTCATGAAGCACGGCTTTGAAGAATGTGGAAAACTGGGAACGCAGGTGCGACAATGGCTGCAGAACGTTGCCCTGTCATTCATTTATATTCAATTCCTTTGTCTGTCTGCCTATCTGCAGTTTCAGTGTCTTGTTTGACACCCTCTCCTTTCCTTCTTTCAGATGCCGTCACCCTGAAGCACGGCTTTGAAAAATGTGGAAACGCTGGTGCGACAATGGCTGTACAACGTGGCCAACTGTTGGCGATGTCGGCAGACGTCGGGTCAGTCAGTGTTGGCGAACGTCGGGCCCATGGCTGCAGACGTCGGACCAATGGCGGCAGACGTCGGACCAATGGCGGCAGACGTCGGACCAATGGCGGCAGAAGTCGGACCAATGGCGGCAGATGTCGGGCAATGGCGGCAGACGTCGGACCAATGGCGGCAGACGTCGGACCAATGGCGGCAGACGTCGGGCCAATAGCGGCAGACGTCGGACCAATGGCGGCAGACGTCGGACCAATGGCGGCAGACGTCGGACCAATGGCGGCAGACGTCGGACCAATGGTGGCAGACGTCGGACCAATGGCGGCAGACGTCGGACCAATGGCGGCAGACGTCGGACCAATGGCGGCAGACGTCGGACCAATAGGCGGCAGACGTCGGACCAATGGCGGCAGACGTCGGACCAATGGCGGCAGACGTCGGACCAATGTGCAGACGTCGGACCAATGGCGGCAGACGTCGGACCAATGGCGGCAGACGTCGGACCAATGGCGGCAGATGTCGGACCAATGGTGGCAGACGTCGGACCAATGGCGGCAGACGTCGGACCAATGGCGGCAGACGTCGGACAATGGCGGCCTCGATGTCGTCGGGTCAACAGCGGACCGACGTCCGTGGTCGGTCGGTCGGTCGGTCGGTCGGTCGGTCGGTCGGTCGGTCGGTCTCGTCTCTCTCTCTCTCTCTCTCTCTCTCTCTCTCTCTCTCTCTCTCTCTCTCTACTCTCTCTCTCTCTCTCTCTCTCTACTCTCTCTCTCTCTCTCTCTCTCCTCTCTCTCTCTCTCTTCTCCGTAAGCAGGTTTATTTCCGCGCTGAAGACTCGGAAATAATATATAATATAATAACAAAAAGAATAAGATAATATCCAGATAAGAAATAAGATAAGATCTGGTTACGACGCCCCGCGCCTACCAGCGTGGGGGAGGTTCCTCAGACGGTGAGACAGCGTCACGGGCTGTCTCATCAGACGGTGAGACAGCGTCACGGCCCGCCTCCTCAGACGGTGAGACAGCGTCGCGGGCCGTCTCATCAAACGGTGAGACAGCGTCACGGGCCGCCTCCTCAGACGGTGAAAAAAACAGCGTCACGGGACCTCCTCAGACGGTGAAACAGCGTCACGGCCGCCTCCTCAGACGGTGAGACAGCGTCACGGGGTCGCCTCAGACGGTGAGACAGCGTCACGGGGCCTCCTCAGATGGTGAGACAGCGTCACGGCCGCCTCCTCAGACGGTGAGACAGCGTCACGGGGCCGCCTCCTCAGACGGTGAGACAGCGTCACGGGACCTCCTCAGACGGTGAAACAGCGTCACGGCCGCCTCCTCAGACGGTGAGACAGCGTCACGGGGCCGCCTCAGACGGTGAGACAGCGTCACGGCCGCCTCCTCAGACGGTGAGACAGCGTCACGGCCGCCTCCTCACTCCTCAGACGGTGAGACAGCGTCACGGCCGCCTCCTCACTCCTCAGACGGTGAGACAGCGTCAGGGCCGCCTCCTCACTCCTCAGACGGTGAGACAGCGTCACGGCCGCCTCCTCACTCCTCAGACGGTGAGACAGCGTCACGGGGCCGCCTCCTCAGACGGTGAGACAGCGTCACGGGGCCGCCTCAGACGGTGAGACAGCGTCACGGCCGCCTCCTCAGACGGTGAGACAGCGTCACGGCCGCCTCCTCACTCCTCAGACGGTGAGACAGCGTCACGGCCGCCTCCTCACTCCTCAGACGGTGAGACAGCGTCACGGCCGCCTCCTCACTCCTCAGACGGTGAGACAGCGTCACGGGACCTCCTCAGACGGTGAAACAGCGTCACGGCCGCCTCCTCAGACGGTGAGACAGCGTCACGGGGCCGCCTCAGACGGTGAGACAGCGTCACGGCCGCCTCCTCACTCCTCAGACGGTGAGACAGCGTCACGGCCGCCTCCTCACTCCTCAGACGGTGAGACAGCGTCACGGCCGCCTCCTCACTCCTCAGACGGTGAGACAGCGTCACGGCCGCCTCCTCACTCCTCAGACGGTGAGACAGCGTCACGGCCGCCTCCTCACTCCTCAGACGGTGAGACAGCGTCACGGCCGCCTCCTCACTCCCTCAGACGGTGAGACAGCGTCACGGCCGCCTCCTCACTCCTCAGACGGTGAGACAGCGTCGCGGCCGCCTCCTCAGACGGTGAGACAGCGTCACGGGGCCGCCTCAGACGGTGAGACAGCGTCACGGCCGCCTCCTCAGACGGTGAGACAGCGTCACGGGGCCGCCTCCTCAGACGGTGAGACAGCGTCACGGCCGCCTCCTCACTCCTCAGACGGTGAGACAGCGTCACGGGGCCGCCTCCTCAGACGGTGAGACAGCGTCACGGCCGCCTCCTCAGACGGTGAAACAGCGTCACGGCCGCCTCCTCACTCCTCAGACGGTGAGACAGCGTCACGGCCGCCTCCTCACTCCTCAGACGGTGAGACAGCGTCACGGGGCCGCCTCCTCAGACGGTGAGACAGCGTCACGGCCGCCTCCTCAGACGGTGAAACAGCGTCACGGCCGCCTCCTCACTCCTCAGACGGTGAGACAGCGTCACGGCCGCCTCCTCACTCCTCAGACGGTGAGACAGCGTCACGGGACCTCCTCAGACGGTGAAACAGCGTCACGGCCGCCTCCTCAGACGGTGAGACAGCGTCACGGGGCCGCCTCAGACGGTGAGACAGCGTCACGGCCGCCTCCTCAGACGGTGAGACAGCGTCACGGGGCCGCCTCAGACGGTGAGACAGCGTCACGGCCGCCTCCTCAGACGGTGAGACAGCGTCACGGCCGCCTCCTCACTCCTCAGACGGCGAGACAGCGTCACGGGGCCGCCTCCTCAGACGGTGAGACAGCGTCACGGCCGCCTCCTCAGACGGTGAAACAGCGTCACGGCCGCCTCCTCACTCCTCAGACGGTGAGACAGCGTCACGGGACCTCCTCAGACGGTGAAACAGCGTCACGGCCGCCTCCTCAGACGGTGAGACAGCGTCACGGGGCCGCCTCATCAAACGGTGAGACAGCGTCACGGCCGCCTCCTCAGACGGTGAGACAGCGTCACGGGGCCGCCTCCTCAGACGGTGAAACAGCGTCACGGCCGCCTCCTCACTCCTCAGACGGTGAGACAACGTCACGGGGCCGCCTCCTCAGACGGTGAGACAGCGTCACGGCCGCCCCCTCAGACGGTGAGTCAGCGTCACGGGGCCGCCTCCTCAGACGGTGAGACAGCGTCACGGGGCCTCCTCAGACGGTGAGACAGCGTCACGGCCGCCTCCTCAGGCGGTGAGACAGCGTCGCGGGACGTCTCATCAGACGGTGAGACAGCGTCACGGGGCCGCCTCCTCAGACGGTGAGACAGCGTCACGGGGTCGCCTCCTCAGACGGTGAGACAGCGTCACGGCCGCCTCCTCAGACGGTGAGACAGCGTCACGGCCGCCTCCTCACTCCTCAGACGGTGAGACAGCGTCACGGGGCCTCCTCACTCCTCAGACGGTGAGACAGCGTCACGGCCGCCTCCTCACTCCTCAGACGGTGAGACAGCGTCACGGGGCCTCCTCACTCCTCAGACGGTGAGACAGCGTCACGGCCGCCTCCTCAGACGGTGAGACAGCGTCACCGGGGCCTCCTCAGACGGTGAGACAGCGTCACGGGGCCGCCTCCTCAGACGGTGAGACAGCGTCACGGCCGCCTCCTCACTCCTCAGACGGTGAGACAGCGTCACGGGGCCTCCTCACTCCGCAGACGGTGAGACAGCGTCACGGCCGCCTCCTCACTCCTCAGACGGTGAGACAGCGTCACGGGGCCTCCTCACTCCTCAGACGGTGAAACAGCGTCACGGCCGCCTCCTCAGACGGTGAGACAGCGTCACGGCCGCCTCCTCAGACGGTGAGACAGCGTCACGGGGTCGCCTCCTCAGACGGTGAGACAGCGTCACGGCCGCCTCCTCAGACGGTGAGACAGCGTCACGGCCGCCTCCTCAGACGGTGAGACAGCGTCACGGGGCCGCCTCCTCAGACGGTGAGACAGCGTCACGGCCGCCTCCTCAGACGGTGAAACAGCGTCACGGGGCCGCCTCCTCAGACGGTGAGACAGCGTCACGGCCGCCTCCTCAGACGGTGAAACAGCGTCACGGCCGCCTCCTCAGACGGTGAGACAGCGTCACGGGGCCGCCTCCTCAGACGGTGAGACAGCGTCACGGGGCCGCCTCCTCAGGCGGTGAGACAGCGTCGCGGCCGCCTCCTCAGACGGTGGACATTGGGAGGTGGGCGAGGCGAGTTCCGGGTGGACAGCTCGATGTTGGCGCGTTGTTGTCTATATATAGACGTTTTATGATGTGGTGATCCGCAAAGCACAGCGCTGCCGTAAGAAGTTGTGCAAAATCGCCATGAGCAAAACATGTTATTAAATTTAAAACAAATATTAATCGAAAGATAACCGTGCGAGCCGCAATGTCAATACTATTAACCGATGTCCGCAAGAAACTTTCGACTATTTTGGTGAGCAAATGAAAAATTCACCGATGGGAATGAGATAACAAGCAACAGCCTCAAACATTTATCGGTCTCGACATTTCCAAGGCACACACGCCGTTCGTCAAGACTGAAGCGCTCGGTCACACCGTTAGCTGTCATTACGGAAGAGAAGATTTATGAGAGCAGTAGAGTAGAACAGCCTTCGATGGCGACTACACTCGCCGCGCTTGAATAGCAGTATTTTTATTTTATTACATAATCGATAGCTATTTTCGAGCCAATATGTATGGCACAGTGTACACTCGCCTTGTTTATATACATAGACCAAATATCACATTTGACATTTTTCCAGTGCTCCTCAGGCTGCCAGCATGATCAATTTGTTTTGGTTTCTGCAATGCCCTCCTTGCAAAGTGAATGCTTTCATACTTGTATTTTATTTTATACCACCGACTCTACACAATGTATATTGATGACATACCTACGCCATGAAAGCCCAGACCTAACTATCGTTAAACATTGGTAAAAAATACAATATTCGGTTTTGAAAGGAGGACAACGAAACGCAAGCCAGAACATCACATTCCATATCGAGGACCAAGAGACAAACAATGGCAGCTGTGTTTCACCATTTCATAGATTGCATAGCGCGTGACGTTCATAAGCCCTATACGCCACTGCCTGAGTTTGCATGCCCAAACAAAGTACTATCGGTTGAGGTATATGGGTTGAGCGCACTGGCAAATGTTGCCAGACGCGATCACGCGTCACACATGAACCCGGCTCCAGGGCTCCAGGCCCATTGCGCCTACGGTTGCACCATATGTCAATGTTGCGGCTATTGGAAGTGACGGTCATTCGTTATTGGAAGTGACGGTCATTCGTTATCAATATCATATCAAGTCCCTAATCGCTATCATTATAAAATATCCCTGTACTTTACGCTCACACCATTCAGGGATCTTTGTGGGCGGGTATCCGCGACCTCCCCGTCGGTTCGAAGTTGGCACAAACCCCTGTCGGTGCGCGTGTTAAGACCCAATCAACATCAATTAATTAATTTGATGTTAATCCACCAGAACGGGACAAAAACTGTAATGAATGGTGAAACCATTCCGTTGAAGGTTGCAGGGTAAGTAAAACTAAACAAAATAGACATTACCCACTTTCACGCTGCCGCTTGGGACGCACAGCGCTAGTTCACTTTTCGAAGGCACTGCACAGTGCACTCCCGTTTCAGAGCGTTTCTTAAATACAAATCTAACGCACACATTTTAGATGCAGACTGACATTTTTCCGTTTGTTATAGAACTGGACCGAATCAAGCCTGGCCAGCAAGGCAAGCAGTCTTCCACCCTGCAGTTTTTAACCCAGATGCTCTGGTGGTGTCCTGGGGTGCCAAAGTATCCGGTTATATGGACCCCCCCCCCCCCCCCCCCCCCCAACTGAATGCTTGCGCCACCAGCATATAGTGATTATCCCCTTGCTTTCGTGAAGTGGATTCATCTTCTGATGACGGGCGGGAAGCAGTCGCCTGTAAACCGGGGACCCCTCTGAAGGATAGCGCGTGATACGGACAGGTCCGACAGTACGCGTCTGTGGGACGGGATCGCTCTGACAGAGCGTTTCCCGACGGCAGCCAGCCCTCTGGCAGTGGGCTCACTCGTCCCTGGTCTCTGCGGAGATGTCCCCCCGGCTGTTCCGCAACTGCCAGGGGCTCACTCGTCCTTGGTCTCTGTGGAGATGTCCCCCCGGCTGTCCCGCAACTGCCAGGGGCTCACTCGTCCTTGGTCTCTGTGGAGATGTCCCCCCGGCTGTCCCGCAACTGCCAGGGGCTCACTCGTCCTTGGTCTCTGTGGAGATGTCCCCCCGGCTGTCCCGCAGCTGCATGGCAAGACGGGAGCCCGCCAGTCGGAAGGCCAGGTTGACCAGGCAGGGCGTGTAGCTGTTGATGTACTGGAGCAGCAGCACGGGCTGGATGGCGATCCAGGCCTCGGCCAGCTGGGCGCCGATGGCCACTGTGCAGAGGCGGGCGCAGCGCTCGGCCGTCATGCGGCGGTCGGAGGCTGCCATCTGACCGCCGTACGCCTGGCCCGGCTCGGCCACGAACGCGCTGCGCAGCAGGTCCGAGAAGGTCGGACCCGGGCAGAGCAACGTCACGCGCAGGCCGGCCGACGACAGCTCGGAGCGCAGCGCGCCGAAGTAGCCGTGCAGCGCGTGCTTGGAGCCGGTGTAGGAGCCGGAGCACGGCACCGGACACGTGCCGGCCGTGGACGACATCACCACCACGTGGCCGCCGCGCCGCGACAGCAGCTCCGGCAGCGCGGCGCGCGTCAGCTCCACCGGAGCGAACACGTTGACGTCGAACAGCTGGCGGTCGACGGCCGGGTGGGTGATTGCCCAGGCGCTGCGCTGGCTGCGACCGGCGTTGTTGATGAGCACGTCCAGCCGGCCGAAGTGGGCCAGCAGCCGGCTCAGTACCGGCCGGTGCTGCTCCAGTGCCGTCACGTCCAGCGGCAGCACTAGCACCTGGTCCGGAGCCGCGCCCGCCTCCAGACAGCGGCGTCGCACGCGCTCCAGCTCGGCCGGCCGCCGGGCGGAGAGGGCGAGCCGCGCGCCGCAGCCAGCCAGCTGCACGGCCAGCGCCTCGCCGATGCCGCTGGAGGCGCCCGTCAGCCAGACGACGCGGCCGCGCAGAGCCGCCGGCCCGCGGCCCAGCAGCGAGAGCACGGCGAGCACCGGGTCACAATCACACAGCAGGAACAGCAGCAGCAGCAGCAGCAGCAGACACACAGCAGCCAGCCACAAGGACATCTAAAACAGCAGGAAACAAAGGCCGATCATGATCTGACAGGTACAGCTGGCAATGTTTCCAGTTAAATTTGGCTATTATGAAGCCAAACCCTCACAAAGACATCCATCTAGCCAAATAACTACGCTACCCACACACTGTAAAAGGCAGCAAACAGGTTATCAAAGAACCCCCAAAACACGCACGCACGCACGCACGCACGCACGCACGCACGCACGCACGCACGCACGCACACGCACACGCACACGCACACGCACACGCACACGCGCCCGCGCACACACCCACACACCCACACACCCACACACCCACACACCCACACACCCACACACCCCCACACACAGACACAGACACAGACACAGACACAGACACACACACACACACACACACACACACACACACACACACACACACACACACACACACACACACACACACACACACACACACACACACACACACACACACACACACACACACACACATACACACATACACACATACACACATACACACATACACACACACACACATACACATACACACATACACACATACACACACACAAATTTTGAAATTGGTATACCTCAAAAACGGTTTGATGTACCTCTTAGCTATTATGATTTTCGTAATCAGCGCGTCGAGATCTATCTGTACAGTGATTTTCAGCGTGATCTATGGTGTCACCCAAAATTTCTCAAATTGTGAAATTGGTATAACTCAAAAACAGTTCGATGTACCTCTTAGCGATTATGATTTGCGTAATCAGCGCGTCGAGATCTATCTGTATAGCATTCAGTTATTCGCTATGTCAAGAACAATGTAGAAGCCTATACAATATACATGACAACAGACGAACACGACAATGCAGGTATCTGTCCTATTATCCTATCCTATCTTTCCTGTCAGGTAGCGGGCTAATTCGGGGTCCGACATAGGGTCGCGATCCTCCTGCATTTCTAATGACCACATTTGGGCCCGCATTTGCACGTACATGGCTCTAAACTCTGACAATGGATTTTTAGGCCGAGGTGAGCTTGGTTGGCCAGTCGATGCTTCCATGTCCAAAAGGTCGATCAGGTGAGCACTGCTGGCTGGAGGGTCCGGGCTGGCACTGGCCGTGAGGCTCACGCTGGCGAGGCCGGGCGTGTGTGGCAGGCCGGGGGAGAGCGCGCCTGCCCAGGCAGAGGCGCGCAGCAGGCTCGGGTTCCGCGTCAATGGATAGCCACTCCTGGGACCGTGCTGGTTCGTGCGTGTTATATCCTTCGCCTCACTTGTAGGTGTTGTCTTGGAGGCTTCCCTAGAGGTGGCGGCTGTTGTGTCTTGCGGTGACATTCCAGCTGTGAGTAGGACGGAGGTGGCGTTGCCTCGCACCACAGCAATGGAGAGGCGCTGCCAGAGCCACTCCGTCTCGCGTCTTTCTCCTGATGTCGCAGTCATGCGTGCTCCCAGCTCTTTGATTAGAGTTCTGGTCGCCGGGCCGCAGGCGCCGCCGGTCTCGAACGCGACCGGCTCGAAGCGGTAGCGCTGGGCCAGGTCGGCGTACTTGTGCCGCTTCTTGACCTCGACGTCCCTAGCAGCTTCACCAGCGGCGACTACAGCCGACGCTAGGTGACAGTCGGCGAACGTGTTCACGCACGTCGCATCCCACACCAAGGACATGCCGTTGGAGAACGGGTAGATGGTTACTCCATCTGGGCGCTTACCGTCTCCGCGGTCCATGCCACTGGGCTCGAGAAGAGCAGGAATGCTGGCTGACTGCAGAGCCCGCCTGACTACGTCGTTCAGTGCTGTATGCCTGGGGTGTCTTCCAGCACTGAAACGACAAGTCAGGGAGTGGTAGCCCTGGCTATCAGCCAGTGAGCCGCACTTACAGCGATGGGGGCTGCACACAACGGCTCCTACTCGCAAAGCGATGGAGATGCGCAGCGTCTCATTGTCCAGGAGGGTTCCGATGCTGGCTGAGGGTACAGCGCGCAGGCAGGCTCCACTTTCCGGGGCTGCCGCGCTCAGCAGTCGTGCGCGGGCAAATTGGTTGGCCTGAGACAGCAGGGAGTTCCGGCGGCGATCGACGATGACAGAGTCCCATGCTCTTTGCTGATATTTTGCTTCGCCGTCTGGTGTTCCTCTGTCACCGGCTTCACTCTGCCAATCTTCTATTGCCTTTGCACCTTCTCGTACGACAGAAGCGTCGCATGATGCGGGCAATATTGAAGAGATGAGCTGCTGGCAGCGGTGAAGGGACGCCACATAGCTGGGCAATGCGACATCTTCTGTCCGTCTAAGCCCGAGGCCGCCGTACCTGATAGGCAAGACTGCCTGCTCCCAGCTGGTATCTTCAAATCTGACATTGGTCAGGCTGGTGATGGCTGATTTGAGGTCCGAGTCCATCGCCTGGAGAAGGTCTGGCTGTCGATACATGGGGGCAGCTCTCAGAAGATATTGCAACTTCGGCAACCAGAGGCAGTTGCGAAGCAGGAAAAAGGCGCTGTGGGCGTCAAGACAGTGGAGGCGGTCCACATGCGATCCAGCTCTTCCTTCTTCTTCGCCATGGTTGCCTCGGCTGCAGCCTCCGTGATGGGCGCCCCGAGCACCGTCAGCTCGGCGTCCGTCAAAACAGAGGCGCGCGGGAGCAGATGGTGGATCTCGCCGACGGCGGAGATCCTCCGCTCCTCTGAGATGCTGGAAGGCAGGATAATTTCACACTTGGCTGGATTTATGTCGAGGCCGATTCTAGCCATCCCGGAGATCAGTTGCCGCAGATCAGAGCAGATGGTGCTGACCT
Organism: Chirona hameri; assembly: GCA_036785665.1. Lineage (NCBI taxonomy): Eukaryota > Metazoa > Arthropoda > Thecostraca > Balanomorpha > Balanidae > Chirona > Chirona hameri. The sequence continues at coordinate 27,310 of JAXIVJ010012269.1, read as the reverse complement.
CTCCGCCGAGGGTGCCGTCATCGAGATACCAGCAGTTGAAGGGCGCGGTCACAGCGCTAGCCACTTGGTGCACGGCTAGTGAGAAGACTGCCGGTCCACTGGGGTCACCCTGCTGGAGACCAGTGGCAGAGGTGATTGCAGAGGTGCCGCAGAAGAGCGGCGTCGGCTCGCTGTACGCCTGCCATAGAAGGCGGTATACAAATGGTGCGCTCTCCCGTGCTCGGCTCAGGAAGTGATCGCGGCGAATCGTATTGAAGGCATTTTTCATATCAATTTTGACGATCGCGCTCTCCTGGCCAAGGGAACGACTAAACGCCCGTGTCGCGTGCGCCGCGGCCTCACATCCCCCAGATGTGCCGTATCCCAGCTGTATGGGTCTCAGCTGCTCACCCAGCTCAGCCCTGAGGGGCCTCAGGGCGAGCTTGGTCGCCAGCCGGCGGTAGGTGCAGCCGACGGCGATTGGCCTTACGCCGCCGTCCGGCTTACGCAGTGCCGTCAGGGCGGCTCCAAAAAAGGCGGCTCGAGCCGAGCGAGGCACCTCGCCACTGAGAGACAGGTTGACGAGGGCCGTGAGGGCAGCGGTCAGCCGCACGCCGGCTTCTCCCGACGACCGACTGGTCAGGTCCTTCAGGTGGGCCGGTCGCAGGCCATCCAGTCCTGCGCTGGCGCTGGGAGTCGCGGAAGTCCAATCCGGACGCAAACTTTTTATCTCTGTATAGTGATTTTCAGCGTGATCTATGGTGTCAACGAAAACGAAAATATCAAACTGCAGTTTTATATTAATATGACACTAGTTTGACGCTGGTGAATATGGGGCAACTTGACGTACATGTACCCATCTTGTTTTTGTCTTTCTTTGTTGCTGCCATTTTTTTCTGTGCCTTGTTTATGATAACGGATGGCTCAGAATTGGCAAAAAAAATCGAGCAGTGGCTCGATTTTTACAAATAAGAAATGCCTGATCACGGAGAGTAAAAATCCATACATGGTTGGAGAGTAAAATTGTTTTGCTAGGAAAATTAAGATTTTCATTTTTTGGCAAATAATTTAAAGTAAATTTCTGAAAGTAAAAATTCCTTATTTGTAACAGATATTAAATCCTTGAGGAAAATTAAATTATATTTCAACTACAATGTCAGTAAGAGCAGGTGAAAAGAGCAAATTGCTTACAGGCAAGAAACATTTTTTTTTACAGGCCTTGAGGCCTAAAAAAATGCTGATTACCATAAGGTAAGGTAATTGATTACCACATGTAAGGTAATTTCCAGAAAAAAATGAAGATAAATTATTCGGACCATTGTCCAGAAAATAGTCAAAATTCGGATTGCAAGACTGCTCACATTGTTGTCATGTCAGCAGAGCCCCATAGCGAGGCTCCAAACATAGTTCTTGGGGTCCTCACCCAAAAGATCACGGCCAGTGTCATAGCCTGCTGCTGCTAACTTGAACACAGGGTTGTAGGATTCTATTCAGTTGAGGGGGCTTCAGACCCCCTCCCCACTTCAACTTGGACCAGGAAGTTGGTAAAATCTGGGGAGAAAGCTGTATTTTTATTAATTTTCATTGTACTTTAAGCAATTTTTCCCAGCTCAGACCCCCAACTTTTCTGGAGAAGCTACACCCCTGCTTGAACATGAACTGTTCTGAACACCCCTTGAACATGAACATGAACTGATTGTGACATCGATGTGTGGCTGCAGCCTGCACAGTACCACCAAGTTAAACAAAGAGTAATCACATGTACATGGAGAGTAAATGGTGATGCTTGTCTGTGGTGAAGTGGTGTTTATTTATGTTTATTTATTGTTTTTATCTCTTATGACTTTGCCTGTCAGTGGGTATTTATACATGTTGGTGATTATCGTAATAAACAAACTGAAACTGCCACTGGAGATAGGTATCAATATTGTCTATTGATATATATTGAGATACCTTAGTAAAGACATAAAGACATAAAAGAAAAGTGCAACAAAGAGCCTCTTGGGCCCATCCGAGGTTGCACCCCCCCCCCCCCCCACCCCCCCCCCCCTCCACCAGTCTCGCCCCTTCAAATCACCTTACTCTACCTGCATAAAAGAAGGCTAATCCCACGAGTATTTATGAACTAATCCCTTCTCTGTAAAGTATTTATCTAATCTAATTTTGAAGGAAGCAAGTGTCACTGCATCAGCGACATCCCCTGGTAGCATATTCCAATGTCCTACAACCCTTCTACTGAAAAATGACTGTCGTAGCCTAGTCCTACTTTGTTTCATAATGAGTTTATGCTGATGACCTCTACCTCGATTTTCCCTATTGAACTCAAACATACCCTTTAAATATCCAGAATGCTGACTATTTACAAATTTGAAGACTTCAATTAGATCTCCTCTTAGCCTTCTATATCTAAGTGAAAACATACCCAATTTCCTTAATCTATCTTCATAAGGTAAACTACCAAGACAATTAATCATTTTTGTTGCCCTTTTTTGAACTCTTTCTAACAACCAGCAATCTTTCTCATATGTTGGAGACCAGGCTTGTACACAATACTCCAAATGTGGTCTAACGTATGCACAATACAGTTTTGTTATTACCTTTTCACTCTTGTAGGAAACATTTCTGTTAATGGCCCCTAGCATTCTAAGTGCCTTTTTCCTAGCTTCTACAACCTGGTCTGACGCTGATAGTCTATTGTTTACCACGACACCTAAATCTCTTTCCTTTTCAATCTGCTCCATTTTCTGCCCACCCATTTCATACCTATGTTTACTGCTAACCCGTCCAGCGTGCATAATCTTACATTTACTCAAATTGAATTTCATCTGCCATGCTTCAGACCACTCAACTAGCTTGTTCAGATCTGATTGAAAAACATCCTGATCATGTTTTCCTCTAATAATCCTGACAACTTTTAGATCGTCTGCAAATTTCAAGACTTTGCTGTCTATACTGTTCTCAATTGCATTCACAAATATTATAAAAAGCAATGGGCCCAGGACTGAGCCCTGTGGAACCCCACTGAGAACCTCCTTCCATTGTGATTGGCACCCATTCAATATAACCCTTTGCTGGCGTCCTGAAAGCCACGTTTCTATCCAATCCAGAATCTTGCCCCTGATCCCATGAATTTTAAGTTGCAACCCCAGTCTTGTATGGGGGACTTTGTCAAATGCTTTACTGAAATCAAGAAAAGCTACATCTAGCTGTTTACCCTGATCAACGCTATCTGTTGCAACATCCAAAAACTCCAGAAGATTAGTTAAACAAGAACGGCCCTTCCTAAAGCCATGCTGTGTATCTTTGATGAGTTCATTTTGCTCCAAGAATTCAACAATCTTATCTTTGATGATTGATTCAAGCACCTTGCAGACTAATGAGGTCAGACTAACTGGTCTATAGTTTTCCTCTTTACTTCTATCTCCCATTTTTATGAATAGGAACAACATTTGCTCTTTTCCAATCAAGTGGAATTTTACTATCTGCAAGTGATTTAGAAAATATTATGGCTAATGGAACCGACAACTCCCTTTCAGATTCTCTTAAAAGTCTAGCATGGATTTCATCAGGTCCTTCTGCCTTGTTAGGCCTTACTTTCTTTAGATATTCTAGAACAAGTTCACTACTTATGCCACCTAGCTCTCCTATAGTCTCCTCTGTCTCTAGCTCAGGCTGAAGTGCTGCAATACTACTCTGGTCCTCGATAGTAAAGACAGATTGAAACTGATCATTAAGCACTTCAACCATTTCACTGTCCTTGCTAACTAACACATCATCTACCTTAAATGGACCTATATTTTTGGAAACTGTACTTAACTTATAAAAACTGAAGAACTTCTTACTATCTGCATTACAATGTCTAGCTAAATCAAGTTCCTTTGCCCTTTTAGCTGCTCTGACCTTTTTCTTAACTGAATTTCTTGCATTCTGGTAGGCCTTCTGATTTATATCTAGTGAAGATCCCTTCAAAATGCCAAATGCACTTCTTTTAGCTTGTATAGCACTCCTTACTTCTGGGGTAAGCCAAACTGGATTGCCCTTGGTTCTGTTACGTTTGTGCCTGAGGGGTATATGCCGATTTTGAATTTGGCTTAATCTAGCTTTGAAAACATTCCAGGCCTCACATGCATCTAAACCTGCCAACTCAACGTTCCATTTTATCTGTGCGAGGTCATTTCTAATACCATCAAAATCAGCCCGGCTGAAGTTTGGAACCATAATAAGGTTATCTTTGGGCCTCATTTCTGATGAGATATTGAATTTAACCATATTGTGATCACTGGTTCCTAGACCTGCACAAATACTTATGTCACTAACTAGATCACTGTTGTCTGAGAATACAAGGTCTAGAATGGAGCAATGTCTGGTTGGCTCTGTTACAAACTGATGCATGAAAAGCTCCTCTTCAAAGATTTGCCTATACAACCTACACTCATTTGTTTCCTCTGCTATACTTTCGTATCCTCTTAAGTTAAAATCTCCCATAATAAGACACTGAGCCTGAAAGTTCCTACATATTTCCTCACAAATATCTTGGTCTGTTTTCAGCTTGGGAGTTCCTTGGAAGATTCCCTGGTCTGTAAAATGCACCTATCCTCAACCTTCCTCTGTTTCCTGTACCAATTTTAATGTCAAGCCAGATTGATTCTACTTCTTTTACTTTACTAGAATCATCAACTCTAGTAGTGCAGTACAAGCTATTTACATATACAAACACTCCGCCTCCCTGCCGTGATTCTCTGCAGTATGAGAACATGTTATACCCTTGTAACTCGAAATCCTGTAGCCTATCCCTATTATACCCCTCACTAACCCATGTCTCGGTTACACAAATGATATCAGGCTTTTCAAGGGCAACATAACACTCAAACTCATCAAATTTAGACCTAATACTTTGGGCATTCAGCAACACACATGTGATCTTATACTTTGAGCTGACTCTACTAATTCTGAGGGAATTATGATCTACTGTCCTATTCTGACATGAACTTCTACCAATGCTTACTTCTTGATGCCCTAGTACTAGCGTCCCTGAACCCCCCCCTCCTACCTAGTTTCCCTGAATGACACTTCTGTAGGCATCTCCCAAAGCCCTTGCCCCCTCATCTGATAAGTGAAGCCCATCCTTCATATAGTACCTATGCCACTCATAGAACTGATCCCATAAGTCTACATAACTAAGCCCCATAGCTGAACATAAGTTCTGAACTGAGCTGTTCACAGACAGAGCTCTCAAGTACCACTCCTCACTGGCTCCACAGCGAGGGAGGATGCCAGTCACAATGACTGGTTTCCTGGACTCCTTCAACCTCTGCAGCAGGCTCCGGTACTCCGCTACTATTCTCACACTCTGCCTAGGTCCTATGTTGTTCACCCCCACCTGTATTATAACTGTCTCCGGGCTACACCTACCCAGTTCTGCCTCAATGACAGGGCCCATATCAACTACTTTTGCCCCCGGTTTAACTATACATTTGTCCCTCTTCCCACAGAATGTTCACCTTAAGGGCCTTACCCTTGAGTCCCCAACCACTAAATGCTGAATCTGTACCTTGTCACTTTCAGCTGCTGACTCTAACGCACTGAACCTATTTGCTAGTGTAACCTGCTGATGTTCCCTGGGGCTGTACTGCCTGACTCTACCCTGAACTTTTGTCCATCCCTCCTGATCCCCTTCCCTCTTCCTCCTCCAGATTCTGCTACCACCCTCCATTACCCAGCACCCCTCCTCATCCTTACTGTCTGTGGCCCTAGCATTACTTTCCCTCAACCTCCAGAACATAACATGCTAATACCAATAACCAACCACATCTTGATCTGGCAGAATTACTTAAAACCTATTGCTAATAACTTACCATTTCAGATGTATAAAGCTTTCACAAATAAATGACAGTAAAAAGTGAATAGCAATGCTCTGACCAGGGCTATATCAACCGGGGAAGTTGTTTGGTAGCCATGACGTCACCATGACAGTAGAATCCCGCTCCCCAATGATAAAGCAATGCAAAGTGTAGTTACCCTCAACGTAGTTTGAGGGTGGTATACAAAGGCGCATAGGTTTGGTTTGGTTTGGTTTGTGGACCAAGCACCGTATCCTCTTGGGACCAAGGTGCTAATTGGAACTCTCACCCTGTTCCGAGGGGTATGGGGAGCCGGGCAGACAAAGGCGCATACGTTTCAATGGTCTGGTTTGTTTTGTATTTAAAGCGCCAGAATTGTCTCAAAAGAAGTGTGCCATAAATTGGCAGCCTAAGGGATTTCTGTATATCTCTCTAGAGCTCAATATGACGTCATCATCCCAAATTTAAACAACTTAATTTTTTTATCAAGTTAAGTGTCGTTTTCGATACAAAAATATCACTATCGTTTTCAGCAGCACTTACTTCATATTTTAGGGTACAATCGGCGTATATTTGACAACTTCCAGAAAGGTGGCAATGTCCCTTTAAAGGAAATAGTTCACCTTCGGAAAACAAATTCAGAACACGATTTTATGATATTTTTTAATACAGTTTCTTTTTTTCTTTTCAAAAATAGTCCTACATCGCGCCAATTCAGGACAGAAGGTCGTAAATTATTAATGTTATTGTGTGCAAAATTGGTCTGCGCATGCTCAGACCAGTGCTGGCACTCTCAGACGGTACGGTATATCATATATGCGCCGCATTCCTTCGCCAAAAAGTCAAATATCTTCGGCTGGAGAGTCTTTTCAGCCAAGAAAAGTTGCAGATAAGGATTTCTCAACACGGGCTACAAAACTGCTATTTCAGTTCAAAATCCCATGTTGAAGGTGAACTATTTCCTTTAAAGGAAATACAATATCTTCGGCTGGAGTCTTTTCAGCCAAGAAAAGTTACAGATAAGGATTTCTCAACACGGGCTACAAAACTGCAATTTCAGTTCAAAATCCCATGTTGAAGGTGAACTATTTCCTTTAAAGGAAATAGTTCACCTTCGGAAAATTTTCAGAACACTATTTTATTATATTTTTTAATAGTTTCTTTTTTTATTTTCAAAAATGGTCCTACATCGCGCCAATTCAGGACAGAAGGTCGTAAATTATTAATGTTATGGTGTGCGTTATTGGTCTGCGCATGCTCAGACCAGTGCTGGCACTCTCAGACGGTACGGTATATCATATATTCGCCGCATTCCTTCGCCAAAAAGTCAAATATATTCGGCTGGATAGTCTTTTCAGCCAAGAGAAGTTGCAGATAAGGATTTCTGAACACGGGCTACAAAACTGCTATTTCAGTTCAAAATCCCATGTTGAAGGTGAACTATTTCCGGTCCGGTCGGGACGAAACCTAAGATTCGCTCGTAGTCATTAAGTCCGATCGGGATGAAGCCTTAAGATTCGCTCGTAGACATTAGGTCCGATCGGGACGAAACCTAAGATTTGCTCGTAGCCATAAGTCCGATCTCGGGGTCGCCAGCCATAATCCCATAATCCAGTGACGTCATGATCATCCTCTAGGGCTTCCATATGTATCCAGACCAGCCTTGATTTATAGTAACCTTGAACTTTGATTTTCGTGCGACGCCAGCCGCGACCGCCCGGTGACGCCAGCCGTACCGTTACCCTTTATCTTTACAGACCTTTTTTGCTCAACATCATGAGTGATGAGGAGCCAGACTATATGTCAGAAGACTTTCTGAAATCATGGTAAGAATCTGAATGGCATGAGAAATTGCTCTGATTCAACTGGATATTAACGATAGTTTGGATAGATTCATGGGAGCCACATAACTGTATGAGCTGCAGCTCCCTAAACCCTACACCATCAAATTTTGGTGGGTTTACTTTAACCAGCGTTTTGCTGAGATGTTGGTCTGCAAAACGTGGCTAGTTTCAACAAGATCTCGGGGCAGGGTTGCCACCAACACAGCCAAAATTAGGTCAGCTTTTTACAATTTTGGGGTAGCATTGGAAGTTTTGGGTCAGCTTTTATAATTTTAGGGCAGCAGTAACAATTTACTAATTCACACTAAATAATACTTACTTATACTTATGAAGTGCAGAATTTAGAAAGGCCACTTGGCCTCACAGCTCCTAACAATACTGAGCTCCTTAGTGAGATCCTCTCCCTCAGTCATTGATTTGGATGGTGAACATGTCATGTGCCCAATGTTTGTTGAGTAGCCTTGAAAGCATTGATGCTGGGGCCATCAATCATTGATAAAAATAATATTGTGCTGATGACCCCGCCCCCCTCCTGGTCAACAGTATTTGCTGATCGAGGAGCAAAATTTGATCTGGAAAATCCTGCCCCAAATGGGGCAGCTTGCTGTCCCATTTCGGGCAGGATTTGGGCTGCCCCAAATATCTTGTCGATGTTCCTGCCACATTTTGCATACTGGCTGAGATATATCATTTTATTAATGCATTATGAACAATTATTTTCTCATTTGTGAATCTCATGTCATTGATTCATCTCTTATTCCGGAATAACACCATATTTTCTACACTGTCAGTGTCAGGTTTGCTAAATAACCAGCACATATTGGTCACATGGTAATATTTGAAGGAAAATAATGACCTTTTGATTTTTAACAACAATTCCTTAGGTTTTGGTATGAAAATGATGTCATCTAAATTTAAGAATGAAATACAATTATTCCCTTATTCAAAGTTGGAAGTTTGGAAAAATTAAAAAGCAAGTACATATACTTCTTTGGGAGTTCATGATCAGTGTTTTCCCTTCACTATTGGAAACACACATTATACGCTTTTATACCAATCTACAGATTGATAGTTCAAATTTAGTTCAAATTTGATTGAAAGGTTCAAATTTGTGTACTCTGACACCAAAAACAAAAGTGAAAATCCATCCCTGGTAGGTTTTGTAGGTAATTTTCACACTTTAATTTTTTGCTTAGGGTAGATATGTTCACAGTGGTCAAACAAACAACTTTAGTTGACAAGCCATATCATAATGGACCCTACCAGTGGCAACACCCATACTATACCTACTGCAGTGAATGTCAGTACCTCATCAGCAATTCATAAAGCTCTATACTGGTAGGTCTGAGTTTTGGATGCATAACAGATGAACATTTATCTAGAAGAACATAAATAAATGAACATTTATTTGTCATTTTCCCCCTATATTAACCCGCGCCGTGCCGGTGCTCGGCGCCACCTTCGCCGTGCCGGGGGGGGGGGATTATACGCCCCCTCTAACTCGGCTCCTATAGAACGTAGGCAAAAACCGAAAAGACCGTTCGAAAGCTTGTCAAAATGCATTTTGAAACTATTTCAGGCATTTTTTTATCTTGTCAATATTGAGGTCACCAGAGGTCAGCAAGGGTCAAATTTTCCAGTTTTAGGACTTCGCTACAGAAAATCCCAGATATCACAGGAACTATGATAGATAGGAACAAACAGAAAAAGCAATGGAAAGCTATTGGAAAATGCAATCGCTAAGGTTTTCTCAGATTTGAGCTAAGGTCAATAGTTTAGGCTCCAAAGCTCATCAAATGTCAAAAAGGCTATTTTTTTAGCAAAACAGTTTTCACAAATGTCTTTTTACCTTATAAAGATATGCAATAATTGTAACGCCATCGTGTTTGTATTGTCAAGGCGCTTCAAAACATTTTCATGATGACCGGGTTATGTCAACTTAAAAATTTGACCTCAGGTCAAGTTCAAGTGGTGACCCAATTAGGCCATGTTGCACATTGGGAGACGTGTCTCGACGAGACAAACACATTGGTGCCAGTTTCACGTATGTATCTTATTTTTATCGAGAGTTATTGACAAACAAGTGTTGTTGACCTCATATGACCTCAGCTGACCCTGTAGGGGTCACTGAACCAAAATTGCACCTGGGTCTTCAAGAATGGCCTATGATAACATGATCCAGAAGTAATTGGGCTGATATCATGCATATACTCAGAATAGGAACCATCGAATATTTCCCTATTGACTTATAATGGGGAGGTCACAAAATTGACCCGACCTTAGGTCACCGATATAGAAAATCCGAGATAAACGAATTGTAGGTACCATTGCCCTTATGAAATGCTATAAGTACGAAATCGATCGGTCAAAAAATGTGGCTGTGAGACGACCGCACACTTTTTAGGAGGTGGGGTCACATGACCTGGTCTGGTGACCTGACCTGAGATGACCCGTGGTCATTTAAAAAAAAAATGGGCAATTGGTGCCTCAACAGCTGTGCCGAAAACGGCGGGCTGCGCCCCGCCGTTTTTTTAGCTATCCTCGAAAAACCTTAGGGGGTGGGGGTTGGGGCGTCTACCCCCCCCCCCTCCGGCACGGCGCGGGTTAAAGGGAATAGTTCACCTTTAACATAGGGTTTTGAACTGAAATAGCAGATTTTTAGAGCAGATCGAAAAACTTGTGGTGGTGAAAGAATTACCTTGCTACGCTAAGTAATTTCGGCACAGGACTAGTGGCCCCCTCTTAGAAGAAGTTTCATTTCCCGGAAACTTTTTCGGGTCCTCACAATGGTTGTTTACATTACAAGCAGCCTGTGTATATGCCTAAAGTCTGTTTGTGTGTGCAATAGTTTCCATATCCAAGCTACCGTGTGTGTGTGTGTGTGTGTGTGTGTGTGTGTGTGTGTGTGTGTGTGTGTGTGTGTGTGTGTGTGTGTGTGTGTGTGTGTGTGTGTGCGTGTGCGTGTGCGTGTGCGTGTGCGTGTGCGCGGGCGCGGGCGCGGGCGCGGGCGCGGGCGCGGGCGCGGGCGCGGGCGCGGGCGCGGGCGCGGGCGCGGGCGCGGGCGCGGGCGCGGGCGCGGGCGCGGGCGCGGGCGCGGGCGCGGGCGCGGGCGCGGGCGCGGGCGCGGGCCCGGGCCCGGGCCCGTGACCGTGACCGTGACCGTGACCGTGACCGTGACCGTGACCGTGCGCGTATCATAATAGCACTTCGTGCATCATTCATACTATCATATACTCACATTGAACAAATACTTATAATAACACATCAAGCATTGTCATCAAATACCTCGAAGCATTGCAGTTTACAAACAAATAAAGTTTAGTTACATAAGCTTCACAAGTTATAATTATTAGTTATATAATTAAATAATTAGTCATATATTATATAGCTATTGTAAGGTATAGCACAAGTAAGTTATAGTTAAATATAGTTACACAATAAATCAGGGATTTCAATTTATATTGGGTTTGACCAATATAAACACCTATTTCTTGTATACTTTCTTGAAGTATTCATTTGATTCATTTGAAATTCATTTGATTAATAATTCGCGTAAGCCACCCCGACTAACTGGCGCTGGAACCCGGGTGAGACCGAACAGCAACAAGCTTTGCTTAGCTGGGAGGACTCACCGGGTTCCAGCAAAGACCTGCTTGCCTAGACCAGAGGCCTGCTCACGGGGTCTGCGGCCGTCGCGGCTCCCGCGGCCAGGAGGCGGAGCTTAATTTGAACAACTTTGAACACTTTTGCGGCCGCTGATGGCGTCCGATAAATGGCACGTGGAGCGTTCGCAACGAATAGGCAATTTCATGAACACCCTCAATGTTTTTCAAAACCACTCAACTACATGAAAATCTACGAGTCACTACGTGTTGTCATTTTTGGTCAAACAACTGCCAGTGAGCTGCGATATCAACAAAACAGTGCGCAACCTTTGTCAGACGCGCGCCATTTATGTCGAAGTTCTTTTGCGGCTGCTCCCGAGCAACCACAGGAGCCGCAGAACGGAGAGTCTCTCCTCCTGGATCTGCTCTTTCGTGATTGGCTGACGATTAAGCCCCGCCCTTTTGGCCGCGGGAGCCGCGGCGGCCGCAGACCCCGTGAACAGGCCTCAGGACCTGCCTTGTCCATCCTTTGTATGAATGAAAGTGGATCCTGCCTCACTGTCTGGCAAACCTTTCTTGACATTAACGAGATCTGGGCAGCAGACAGTGGGAGGCAAACCCTTGCGTTCCTTACTAACTCGGTTATGTATGTGCAAATGTGAGAATGTACGATTCCCAGGGGGCGTAGCTGGGGGGCAGTCACTTGCTGATTTCAGCAGCGACTACTTTCTGCCTTCTTTTTTTACCACAGCTATAACACACCACCGCCCTCCTCTCTTCATTTGCTTTTTTGTTTTCTTCTTCCATTTCTTAGCTGGGAGTGCCGCGATATTTTCTCTTTTGTTTTCTGGTGTTAACGTAAGGTGATGTGCGTTGTTGGGATCGAGGGCGGGGCACTCCTGGTCATGGGTGGTGGCATAGAAGAAAAAATGCATGACAATAATTGTCATGAGGTTTTAGCTGGGAGTGCCGCGATATTTTCTCTTTTGTTTTTTGGTGTTAACGTAAGGTGATGTGCGTTGTTGGGATCGAGGGCGGGGCACTCCTGGTCATGGGTGGTGGCATAGAAGAAAAAATGCATGACAATAATTGTCATGAGGTTTTAGCTGGGAGTGCCGCGATATTTTCTCTTTTGTTTTTTGGTGTTAACGTAAGGTGATGTGCGTTGTTGGGATCGAGGGCGGGGCACTCCTGGTCATGGGTGGTGGCATAGAAGAAAAAATGCATGACAATAATTGTCATGAGGTTTTTATGGCCATGAAGGAGGAAAGAGAAACATGCCCATTTTTCGACGGATATCCATCTATCGTCCAAACAAATGCCATATTCGTTTTTTTTTCAGCTAGAAATACCCAGTATATCCAAATTTCAAGACAACTTTCAATGTGACCTATTCCCTTTAAGCTTAAATTGTCACCGGTCTATCTTTGAATCATGTATCCAATGTCACACACATCAGTTTATGCCATCAGTTAAGAATCCACCAGGTATCAGTTGCCCAATGATGAAAAATGATGTCCCCTCAATGGAAGTGTGTCATGATAATCATGACATCCTGCAGGAGTTTTGTACTCCATACACGATTTGACTCAGATTTAACTATTTATGCTTGTCTTTTGCCACCTTTTGACAGAGTGAGCATGGGTGGTGGGCGCTGGTATGTTGCATCAAATTGTCAGTTCTTTAAATTGGGACTGGGTCACAGGATACTCCAGTTGACAAGTGAAATGAAATCCCATCCCATCTAATCTATCCCATCAGTCATGATCCTAATCAGGTCATGATCCTAATCAAGTCATGATTCTAATCAAGTCATGATCCTAATCAAGTCATGATCCTAATCAAGTCATGATCCTAATCAAGTCATGATCCTAATCAAGTCATGATCCTAATCAAGTCATGATCCTAATCAAGTCATGATCCTAATCAAGTCATGATCCTAATCAAGTCATGATTCTATTCAAGTCATGATCCTAATCAAGTCATGATCCTAATCAAGTCATGATCCTAATCAGGTCATGATGGGTTGAAGGCCAAACAAATATAACCTCAGTCATCTCTGAGTTATACCATCAGTCAAGCATGGTCCAGTGCGGCAGTCACTGCATTAGCTGGCTGCTGGTTGTGTTGCCAGTTTTGTGTGGGACCCAGCTGTGTATTGTGTTTGAGCTGCCAGTGTTACTGCAGTAGTTGGCCATGCATTGTGTTTGTGTTGCCAGTGTTTGGTGTCGACTGGGACACTGCTTAGTTGCTGACCATGCGTTGTCTTTGCTGCCAGTGTTACTGCAGTAGTTGGCTGTGTGCTGTGTTTGTGCTGTATTTGTGTTGACTGGAACTGGGCCATGTGTTGTGTCTGCATAGTCAGTGCTGGTCAGGATGATGATGATGATGACTGAGGTTTTACGGCGCCACAACTGCCAGCTACTCCCATTTCCATCCCATCAAAACATTCGGACTAAATTTATTTTTAAAAACACTGCCTGGTTATGTGGGTGCTGGTCAGGACCCAGCTGTGTGTAGTGACTACTGACTTGTGCCTGTGTTGTGTTTATGTTGGTATTGCGCCGTGTGTTGTGTCTGTGTGTTGGTATGGACCATACGTTGGTCAGGACCCAGCTGTGTGTTGTGTTTATGTTGGCCGGCTCTGTATGTGCCGCCAGTGTCGGTCAGGACGTGCGGCCCGGTCTACAGTTCCGCAGGGAGGCGGAGCGGAGACACCGGCTGGAGCGGCGCGGCCAGCAGGCGGACGGGCGGCGCCGCGCGGAGAACCGGCCGCGACACCTGCTGGAGGCCGAGCACCGCGAGCGGGCCCTAGCTCAGGTCAGTCAGTCCCTCCCTCCGCCGCACCGACACCCGGCAGACAGACAGACACGCTGCGGCCCCGCACACATACGTGGTACGCGTGTTTGCGAATGTAAACTTGCGATCAGTAGAGGCTCCCATGTAAGCCATGGCAGATACAAATAACTGGCCGATCCAAAGCAATCAAACCAAACGGATCCAAAGCCGCATAATCAAGGTAGAATTGCCCGGCGATTCTACGACTTTGGATGCTTATACCATGCATGCTAACCTGCGATAAGCAGGCTTGCAGCTGTAGACTTGCAATAAGCAGGGACTGCAAAACGGCATATATGTGGCAAGCAAAGATTGAGGTTAGTTCAGGTTTGGTTTGGTTTGGTTTGGTTTGGTTTGGTTTGGTTTGGTTTGGTTAGGTTTGGTTATATTTATTTTCCCAGTCATATCTTTATTTGCCGGATATTCGTTGCTTGTCTTGAGGTGTCCGGTTATTGCAAGTTTACATTCAAAATCACGCCACTGCTATACAAAAATGGTCACTATTGGCAAGAGGTATACGGAAGTCGTGCGACACATGTTTTATGGGTTGTTTTACTCGTATAATTCGATAGTAGTAGCTATTTTCACACCCTGGCCCCATATAATGGCCCTTAGGTGAAGTTCAGGTTAAGGTCAGGTCGCCTAAGGTCAAAATTTTACATTTATTAATATAAATAAAAAAAGGCATGTTTCTAGACCAGTTTTGTCTCAGACATACAGTGGTGACATTTATTTGTCTGTATCTGGTCACTAAAAGCCATAAAATGCAATTAAAAAACAATGATGCCATGAGTTACTCATATTTGGAGCCAGAAGTTAGTCAAAAATAAAGTTCTTGCTTTGAAATTTGGTGTGGTTATCGTTCATACTTGGTTCACCAATATTTATGCTGTTTTTTATATCTTGGAAATTTTTGATTTTGTGTCAATTTTTCCGAAGAAAAAAAATAGTTGTTTTATTTTTGGGGTCAAAAACTCAAAATTTCGGAAATACGAGATAGACATTTTGAATTGAATGTTATTCCCTTTCTTTTGTCGTTTTGTATTTGCAATTTGCTTCAAAACTCGATTTTGTACGATTTTCTCTCAAACATGCATCGTTTTCCTACTAAAAATGGCATGACATGACGTCACTGACTCACTAAAACGTAATTTTCTCCTATACTAGTTCACCACTTTCAATACAATGTTGAGAGAAGACGTAGAATTGATGGAGCATAAGGTACTGAAAGTTTCACGTTGATATCTATCATAGTTTTCAAGTTAGTGAGACAATCCGGGAGGGGGGGGCAGATTCTGCCCCCCCCCCCCCCTCCAGCGGGGCGCGCAGGGCTATATAACAAGGTAGGCCATTCCGGCAAAAAACAGGGTCTCAAGTCTGATTGGTCGATGGTCGTGACGTCAACGGTGCATGACTTTTGCTAGCCGGCATGATCAGCGTGCAAAATCCCATTAGGATCCCCCTCTAACTCAACAACTAAAAAGGCTAGCGAGACGCAGAAAACAGTATTCGAAAGCTCTCTACAAGGCCATTCGAAGTTACTTCGGGTATTATTTGACGCAGATCAATATTGAGGTCACCAGAGGTCATCAAAGGTCACATTTTCCAACTGAAGGACTTTGCTCTAGAAACCCCAAATATCTC
This sequence comes from Chirona hameri, assembly GCA_036785665.1. Classification (NCBI taxonomy): domain Eukaryota; kingdom Metazoa; phylum Arthropoda; class Thecostraca; order Balanomorpha; family Balanidae; genus Chirona; species Chirona hameri. The sequence goes on along the minus strand of JAXIVJ010012269.1, from coordinate 11,560 downwards.
GGGAACTATGAAACCTAGCAAGAAACGGAAAAAGCAATCGAAAGCTCATGCAAATTAAAATTGACATAACTATACTCAAATTTAAGCTCAGGTCAATAGTTTAGGCCCCAGAGGTCACGAAAGGTCACGAGGACATTTTTCCAAAACGTTTTGTCTAATTAACTTTTTCTTATTGGTTGGACATATAGCAGTAATTTTAACACCATCGTGTTTGTCTCGTAAAGGCACTTCGAAACAAAATAGTAATGGTGACCTGGTTAGGTCAACTTCAAAATTTGACCTCAGGTCAAGCTTCAAGGTCATTTAGTGACGCAGGAGGGTCATGTTGCATATGAGGCGATGCGACTCGACGCGACAAACACAGTGGTATCATCTGCACGTCTCTATCTTTATTATAGCAAGAGTTATTAGCAAAAAGGTCCTGGTGACCTGAGATGACCTCAGCCGACCTTACAGAGGTCACTGAGCAACAATTGCACCTGAGTCATCAGTAATTAGCTAAAATAACATGATTCTGAAAGAATTGGCCTGATCCAATGCATATTCTCTGAAAAGGAAGCATTTGTATATTTTCCCATTGACTTATAATGGGAGGTCACGAAATTTACCTGACCTTAGGGCTTAGGTCACCGATACAAACAATCCGAGATTAAACGAATTGTAGGTACTTATGACCTTATGAAATCCTGCAAGTTTCAAATTTATCGGACAAACACTGGCTTTGGCACGACCACAAACATTTTTGAGGTAAGGTCACTTGACGTGACCTGGTGATGACTTGAGGCGATCTGAAGTTAAAACTTTCACACAATGTGGGTAATTGATGCACACATGGCCGTGCCAAATTTGGCGGCGCTGCGCGCCGCTGTTTTCTCGCTATTCTCGAACAAATATCAGGAGTGGTCAAAGTGACGCCCCCACCAGATCTCCTCGGATTTAGGCCACTATATTTTGCTGGGCCTCTAAATGGTCGCAAGAAAACGTCGGACAGGTCCATGTTGAAGTCTCATGCCTTCCGAGGGCCCCCTCAGGGCTACCGAGGGCCCTCGTCAGGCCGACTGAGGGCCTTCCCCTCAGGCTGGCTGGGGGCACCTCAGGGACCTGTCAACTTCTTGAAATTTTCTTGAAACAAATCTTACATTTTTTTTTTGGGGGGGGGGGGGGGGCGGGCAAAATCATATGTTTGCCCCCCTCCAACTTCTTCAGTGTGTGTGGGGGGCAACTGTCCCCCCTCTCTTCTGCCGCCACTGTGTGAAGGTGATTGGACGCTGGTGGAACGGCAATCGAACGGAGTCATTTTGACCACCCCTGAGGTTTTTCTAGAATAGCGCGAAAACGGCGGCGCGCAGCGGCGCCAAATTTGGCATGGCTATTTGGGCATCAATTACCCACATTGTGTGAAAGTTTTAACTTCAGGTCGTCTCAAGTCAGGTCACGTCAAGTGACCTTACCTCGGAAATTTTTGTGATCGTGCCAAAGCCACAGTTTTTGTCCGATAAATTTGAAACTTGCAGGGTTTCATAAGTTCATGAGTACCTACAATTCGTTTATCACGGATTTTTGTTTGTATTGGTGACCTAAGGTCAGGTCAATTAATTTATTGACCTCCCCATTGTATGGCAATGGGAAAATATACAGATGCTTCCTTTTCAGAGAATATGCATTGGATCAGGCCAATTCTTTCAGAATCATGTTATTTTAGCTAATGATTGATGACCCAGGTGCAATTGTTGCTCAGTGACCTCTGCAAGGTCGGCTGAGGTCATCTCAGGTCACCAGGACTTTTTTTGCTAATAACTCTTGATATAATACAGATAGAGACGTGCAAATGATACCACTTGTGTGTGTCGCGTCGAGTCGCGTCGCCCCATATGCAACATGACTTACCTGGGTCACTAAATGACCTTGACCTGAGGTCAAATTTTGAAGTTGACCTAACCAGGTCACCATTAATATTTTGTTTCGAAGTGCCTTTACGAGACAAACACGATGGTGTTAAAATTACTGCTATATGTCTTTGGAAAAATGTCCTCGTGACCTTTCGTGACCTCTGGGGCCTAAACTATTGACCTGAGCTTAAATTTGAGTACAGTTATGTCGATTTTAATTTTCAGGTTTTGTTTTTGCTTTTTCTGTTTCTTTCCATAGTTCCCGACATATTTGGGGGTTTCTAAAGCAAAGTCTTTCACTTGGAAAATGTGACCTTTGATGACCTCTGGTGACCTCAATATTGACCTGAGTCAAATAATACCCGAAGTAACTTCGAATGGCCTTGTAGAGAGCTTTTAATTACTGTTGTCTGTGTCCTGCTAGCTTTTTTTATTTTATTTTTAGCAAAAGTCATGTACCGTTGACGTCACGGCCAATCAGAGGCTGGTATGGATGAGACCCTCCCGCGTAATGCTGAAGGTGCCGGAGTGAGCCCCCCTGGGGGGCGCGGGTTAAATGTCAAGGTTTCCGAATGGTTTCTGGTCAATTTGATGTGCTGAGTTCGAAAATGCAGGAATTTGTATTTTACGGAAAATGATCGGCGGCTATTTGCTTTTGAAGTTTGACGCAAAATGGCCTCCAGACGTTGAAGTCTCCAGAAGTTGCACTTACGGGATACTCCAGCCTCCGTATATGGAAATAAGTAGCCGCATAACAGATGTTAACTTTGAGTAAAATGCCAGTATAGTTGAAAACGAAGGGAAAATTGCATTTCCTGTGTACCTTACAAGATCACGAATCAGCAGAAAATGTTTTTTGTTTGTTAAATCAATGAGTATAACACCGGGCGATTGTTCTGCGTCAGTCTTCTTCCATGCATGTTCAGGAAATGTGTGCTTTGATGCCGTCGACCTCGGTCTGAGTTTGTTAATTAAAGAGACATTCCCACCTTGCCATTAGTTTTGAGTTGAGATAGCCAAGTTAGTGGATATGTAGTGAAACTTAGGGTGGCAGCATTTAAAACAAACACAGTTACCTGGTCATAGAGAAATTCAAGTGTGATTTTTACATTTGGGCCCACCCTTATATGGAAGTTTTGTACCGATGACGTCAGCTCTCGTTATGGCCGAGTGTACTTGTTTAGAAAGAAGCATTGATTGTCTATGATCGCGATGTTTTAGAGACTGCTTGTAAAGTAAACAACTGTTGGTGGGAAAACGGAGCGAGTTTTTGTCTGATTTTAAAGTTTTAAGCGCTAAGCGCTAAAGTTTTAAACCTATCGCTGAAATAGTGGCGTTCAACGGCGTTCTCAGGGGATGATGATGGTGGAACAGAGGCGTCTTCAGCAAGCGAGGGGGGGGGGGGGGCAGGGGGCAGGGCAGGCAGCAGGCAGGGCAGGCAGCAGGCAGGGCAGGCAGCAGGCAGGGCAGGCAGCAGGCAGCAGGCAGGGCAGGCAGCGGCGCTCTCAGGGAGCAGTGATGGTGAAAAAAGATGGAAAAATAGTATCCATAGGGTGTTGTTTTCCACCCAAATTTCCCAATGCTAGGACACTGATTGCCTCAATGTCATACAAGTATACGAGCATTTTCTGCTTGTTTCAAAGGGGAAACAGGGTTGTACGTTGGCGCAGGCTGCTCATGAACCCGACATTTGAGAATTTCAGAACTTAAAAATGACACTTGCAACATACCAACGTTTGTGTGTGCAAGTTTCCAACACATCCATTGAGTAGTTGCAAAAATACGCCTCCGAGAACATTGTTACGGTCATGGCTACGGCTGATGATCAACTATGACCAAATTGGGCCAAACATCATGTGTGACGTCACGACCGTTTGCACATCAAGAACATTGTTAAACAATGGATTTTTGCAAACTTTGTTAATTTGTTTTTATTGCAACTATACATCTTTCGACAAAATGACAGAAGTTTGGTATATGAAATTTATTATCGTTAATTTTAAGCAAAAACAAAAACATCGGGAAACTTGTCCATTAGACAAAATGTCCAAATGTCTTCAATTGATTTCGGCACGTGCTAATAAATAACCAAATGCACGTGACTTGTTTATTTTTGGGTCATTCTTTCGCGATCACCCAGTAATACACGTTCTTTTTCAGCCGATTGACTCTAGCAACAAGGGTTTCGCCATGCTGCAAATGATGGGATACAAACCTGGAATGGCTCTCGGCAAACAAGGTACTGTTAGTCGCTGCTCCCATATCCTCTGACAGGAGTGACATGAACATGGTTCTGTTCTGGAATAAACTAGCATTATTAAGCCTTGATCAGTTAAAGCCTCGATACGTTATGTTCACCTCATGCATTATTCAGAGGTAGTGGCATTCCACACGTCTATGTTTAACGCCGCCGCGTCTCAGTCCTGGGCCAAAATGTACTTATGGCGGTTGTTTGGCCCGAATCCAGCAGTCAGTCTGAGCGACCAGAGCAGTCATTGGGAATAAATGTCAGATTTCTTGATATGACCCGCAACACTATTTCTAATTTTGTATATGTCAAGTGATGAATCAAAGTAGTTAGTTCAAAGTCTATTAAAATCAGAAAAGTCCACTTCAGTCAGTTTCGTAATGCCATTCCAATAGGTGAATTACTACGCGGTCGCGCACTGGAGAGAGGGGGGGGGGGGGGCGAAATCCGCCCACCCCTAAGGTTTTCCGAGGATAGCGGAAAAACTGCGGCGCGCAGCCCCGCCGGTTTTTGAATACCTGTTCAGAAATGTATTACCCACATTATGTATAATTATTGACCTTGGGTCATCTCAGGTCGCCACCAGACCAGGTCACGTGAGCCCACCTCCAAAAAGTTTGCGGTCGTACCGCAGTCACAGTTTTTTGCCGATCGGTTTCACACTTGCAGGACTTCATAAGGTCATAGGTACCTACAATTTGTTATCTCGGATTTTCTATATCGGTGACCTAAGGTCGGGTCGATTTCGTGACCCCCATTATAAGTCGAAGGGGAAGTATTCAAATGCTTCCTATTCCGAGTATACACATTATATCAGTCCAATTCCTTCTGGATCATGTCATAGGCCATTCTTGATGATTTAGGTGCAATTTTCGTTCAGTGACCCCTGCAGGGTCAGTCAAGGTCATCTGAGGTCATCAAGCACTTTGTTAGCAATAACTCTCCGACAGAATGAATATAGATAAGTGAAACCGGTGCCAATGTGTTTGTCTCGTCGGTACACGTCTCCCAATATGCAGCATGACCTACTTGGGCCACCGCTTGAATTTGACCTGAGGTCAAATTTCTAAGTTGATCTAAACTGGTCAACATGAATATGATTCGAAGCGCCTTGACGAGACGAACACGATGGCGTCAAAATTATTGCCTTATATTTATTAGGTAAAAAGTTATTTGCTAAAGAAAAACTTTTTGCCATAAATAGCCTTTTTGACCTTTGATTACCTCTGGAGCCTTACCTTATACACAATTTGATGACCTTATGGCGATTGCATATTTCAAGAGCTTTCGATTGTTTTTTTCTCGTTTGTTCCTAGCTATCATAGTTCTCGAGATATTTGGGGGTTTCTGGAGCAAAGTGCTAAAATGTGAATTTTTGGCATATTTGACCCCATTTGACCTTGAAGATATTGACCTTGGGTCACATGCAAATTTAGCAAAGCAGAGTTCTTTATAACCTCCCTACCGTACACATTTCTTTATTGTAGCTCATATGGGGAGGGGGCGAGATCTTAGAGAGGTGGAATCCACAACCCCCCCTCCCAGTGCGTGGAATTCTCAGAGGCCCTCTCAGGTACGTGGTAAGTCACAAGAACATACTTGGAAAAAATCACAAAAATAGAGAACAAAATCACAAAATATGCCAATTAAATCACGTCTAAGTCGAAATCCTATTTGGTACCTTCTAACTCGCGATTTAGAATAATTTCCCTAGCTGGTTAAGTCATTACTGAGACATACGCACGCAATTAATCCTGTTGTCAAAACTCCAAACCACCGCTCTGAACATGACAAATTTCACATTTTAACAGCTGGAATCAGGGCCTAGAATATCCGGTATATGCATCTTGGCTATTATGATACATTTGAGAGTTGTGCTCGGGTCCATTTGTACTGGGATGTTCCAGTTAATTCTGTTTTTACTCCATTATATGATTATGCTGGCTGCATTAGCGCTGACTGGGATATGTATGTGTTTGTGGCGTATTTGCGTTTCTTCCCTCGTGGCGTCCCGTCCGAGCCTGTCGTGCAGTTCTGTGACGGTGTGACGGACGGAGGCCATCTGTGTGTGCACTGTGCAGTTCTGGCGGTGTTTGTGTGTTAGTAGTTCCCCGCCGGCCGCCAGGTGATGGACGGACTGAGCCGATCTGTGCAGCTCTGTGGCGGTCTTTGTGTGTGTTAGTAGTTCCCCGCCCGGCCGCCAGGTGACGGGCAGATGGAGCCGATCCGGCCGAGCTGAAGCAGGGGCGCGGTGGACTCGGCCGCGAGGCGGCGCTGGAGGCCGTCCAGCGGCGCAAACAGGAGATCCGAGCCCGCGCCGCCGAGCGTCGTGAGCGTGCCACGAGCGCCGTGGAGTTCCGGCTTCGGCTGCGAGACAAGATGGCAGACCGACACGTGACGGCCAACCTGATGAAGAGCCAGCGGGTCTGTCAGGAGCTGGACGGCAAACTGGTGCGTGGCAGGCAAACAGCTGACGTGGGAGGCAGTCAAATGACGTGTGGGCATAGGTCTGACGTGGGAGGCAGTCAGCTGACGTGGGTGGCAGTCAGCTGATGCATGAGGCAGTCAGCTGACGTGGGAGGCAGTCAGCTGACATGGGTGGCAGTCAGCTGATGCATGAGGCAGTCAGCTGACGTGGGAGGCAGTCAGCTGACGTGGGAGGCAGTCAGCCACATGGGTGGCAGTCAGCTGATGCATGAGGCAGTCAGCTGACGTGGGGGAAGTCAGCTGACGTGGGAGGCAGTCAGCTGACGTGGGAGGCAGTCAGCCCACATGGGTGGCAGTCAGCTGATGCATGAGGCAGTCAGCTGACGTGGGGGAAGTCAGCTGACGTGGGAGGCAGTCAGCTGACGTGGGAGGCAGTCAGCTGACGTGGGATGCAGTCAGCTGACGTGGGAGGAAGTCAGCTGACGTGGGAGGAAGTCAGCCCACATGGGTGGCAGTCAGTTGATGCATGAGGCAGTCAGCTGACGTGGGGGAAGTCAGCTGACGTGGAGGCAGTCAGCTGACGTGGGAGGCAGTCAGCTGACGTGGGAGGCAGTCAGCTGACGTGGGAGGAAGTCAGCTGACGTGGGAGGAAGTCAGCCCACATGGGTGGCAGTCAGCTGATGCATGAGGCAGTCAGCTGACGTGGGGGAAGTCAGCTGACGTGGGAGGCAGTCAGCTGACGTGGGAGGCAGTCAGCTGACGTGGGAGGAAGTCAGCTGACGTGGGAGGAAGTCAGCTGACGTGGGAGGCAGTCAGCTGACGTGGGAGGCAGTCAGCTGATATGAGAGGCAGACGGCTGACGCCTATCATAAGACGGTACCACGGCAACCTGACATTCAGACGGGCTTATATCGATATCGATACCACGGCAACCCTGACATTCAGACGGGCTTATATCGATAACGATATCACGGCAACCCTAACATTCAGACGGGCTTATATCGATATCGATATCACGGCAACCCTGACATTCAGACGGGCTTATATCGATATCGATATCACGGCAACCCTAACATTCAGACGGGCTTATATCGATATCGATATCGATACCACGGCAACCGACATTCAGACGGGCTTATATCGATATCGATATCACGGCAACCCTGACATTCAGACGGGCTTATATCGATATCGATATCACGGCAACCCTGACATTCAGACGGGCTTATATCGATATCGATGCCACGGCAACCCTGACATTCAGACGGGCTTATATCGATATCGATACCACGGCAACCCTGACATTCAGACGGGCTTATATCGATATCGATATCGATACCACGGCAACCGACATTCAGACGGGCTTATATCGATACCACGGCAACCGACATTCAGACGGGCTTATATCGATATCGATATCACGGCAACCCTGACATTCAGACGGGCTTATATCGATATCGATACCACGGCAACCCTGACATTCAGACGGGCTTATATCGATATCGATACCACGGCAACCCTGACATTCAGACGGGCTTATATCGATATTGATACCACGGCAACCCTGACATTCAGACGGGCTTATATCGATAACGATACCACGGCAACCCTAACATTCAGACGGGCTTATATCGATATCGATATCACGGCAACCCTGACATTCAGACGGGCTTATATCGATATCGATATCACGGTAACCCTGACATTCAGACGGGCTTATATCGATATCGATACCACGGCAACCCTGACATTCAGACGGGCTTATATCGATATCGATACCACTGCAACCCTGACATTCAGACGGGCTTATATCGATATCGATACACGGCAACCGACATTCAGACGGGCTTATATCGATATCGATACCACGGCAACCGACATTCAGACGGGCTTATATCGATATCGATATACGGCAACCTGACATTCAGACGGGCTTATATCGATATCGATACCACGGCAACCCTGACATTCAGACGGGCTTATATCGATATCGATACCACGGCAACCCTGACATTCAGACGGGCTTATATCGATATCGATACCACGGCAACCCTGACATTCAGACGGGCTTATATCGATATCGATACCACGGCAACCGACATTCAGACGGGCTTATATCGATATCGATATCACGGCAACCCTGACATTCAGACGGGCTTATATCGATATCGATATCACGGCAACCCTGACATTCAGACGGGCTTATATCGATATCGATACCACGGCAACCCTGACATTCAGACGGGCTTATATCGATATCGATACCACGGCAACCCTGACATTCAGACGGGCTTATATCGATATCGATACCACGGCACCCTGACATTCAGACGGGCTTATATCGATATCGATATCACGGCAACCCTGACATTCAGACGGGCTTATATCGATACCACGGCAACCGACATTCAGACGGGCTTATATCGATATCGATATCGATACCACGGCAACCGACATTCAGACGGGCTTATATCGATATAATTTTCATCATCATATCATCGAAAGCGTCTCTGTAACTGGATCATGGTGAGAATTCAGAATCAACGGTTATGTGAATGAATGTGAAATGTGCATACCAATGATTAACAGTGTCAAATGGATAATGTGACCATAGTTTCGTTTCGTTTCGTTTCGTTTCGCTTCGCTGTGGTGCTGATCGGTCGGCTCCGGTTTGCGGCAGGGAGTGGAGACGCCGTCCGACTCGTGGTTCTGGCCGCCCCGTGTGTCCTCGGAGGACGCTGAGGACGCTGAGGAGGGTGAGAAGGGTGAGGAGGAAGCCGTTCCGTTCTCCCCCGCCGAGCAGCTGGAGATGCTGACAGACTACCTGCGCCGCACGCACCTCTACTGCGTGTGGTGCGGCTGCGCCTATGACGACGCTGACGACCTCAAAGAGAGCTGTCCCGGCCCCACCAGAGACGACCACTAACACACACACACACACACACACACACACACACACACACACACACACACACACACACACACACACACACACACACACACACACACACACACACACTTACACACACTTACACACACACACACACACACACACACACACACACACACACACACACACACACACACACACACACACACACACACACACACACACACACACACACACACACACACACACACACACACACACACACACACACACACACACACACACACACACACACACACACACACACACACACACACACACACACACACACACACACACACACACACACACCACACACACACACACACACACACACACACACACACACACACACACACACACACACACACACACACACACACACACACACACACACACACACACACACACACACACACACACACACACAGCACACACACACACACACACACACACACACACACACACACACACACACACACACACACACACACACACACACACACACACACACACACACACACACACACACACACACACACACACACACACACACACACACACACACACACACACACACACACACACACACAACACACACACACACACACACACACACACACGCACACACACGCGCACACACGCGCACACACGCGCACACACGCGCACACACGCGCACACACGCGCACACGCGCACACGCGCGCACACGCGCGCACACGCGCACACACGCGCACACACGCACACACGCACACACGCACACACGCACACACGCACACACGCACACACGCACACACGCACACACGCACACACGCACACACCGCACACACGCGCACACGCACACGCACACGCACACGCACACGCACACGGACGCACGGACACACGGACACACACGCACTCAAATCAAAGACAGACACGTACATTTTGTACAGCGCAAATAGGAAGTCAGGTACCTACGTCATGTACGTAGGCGGAGAGGCTGCATACCGTACTGGCAGCCGGCGCCGGGCAGACGGCCGGCGGCGCGGCGGCACCGGTGTTTGTTTAGTCTTATGTGAACGTTATGCCATTGTGTAAATATAATAATTTAAAAGAGCAGTCTGATGTTGATACAAACGTCGTGAAATGTCACCGAGACGTTGCTGAAACGTACGAACGTCGTGTGAACGTCGCTGAGACGTTCAGGAAACGTCGGTAAGAACGTTGTGGAAACGTCGCAAGAACGTCGTATACACGTTAGAACGTTGTGTAAACGTCGTAAGAACGTCGTATAAACGTTGTGGCAACGTTGTAGGAAGAATGACCGGCTAGCGGAAGTCAACGACAAAGTCATCAAAGCCACCGGCGCTGTGGGGTGGGTGGGTGGGGTGGGGGGGGGGGGGGGGGGTAAATCTTACCCCCATCCGAATTTTCTCAATAACTTGAAAACTATGAGAGATATCAAAGTGAAACTTTCTGTACCTTATGCTGCATGAATTCTACGTCTCATGTCAGAATTGTATTGAAATTGGTGAAGTTGTTTGGGAGATAATGACGTTTTAGTGACGTCATGTCGTCGCATTTTTTTTCCATTTTTGGGGGAAAACGTTAAATGTTGGTAACATCGTAGAAAATAGAGTTTTTGATGCAAATCGCAAATGAAAAATGTAAAAAGAACTGAAATAACATCTTCCAAATAGCGATCTCTGATTTTCGAAATTTTGGGTGACCAAATAAAAATAAAAAGATGACTTCGGAAAATTTCCCACAAAAACATTTGTTTTAAAGATTTAAAAAAAAGAAGACATTAGAGAACCAAGTATGGATGATACTCAAACCAATTTCTAAGCAATATCTTTATTTTTAACTGACATGGTTCCCGAAGTAACTCGACGTCTTTTTTGAGTTACGTTTGTGGGATTTTAGTGACCAGATATAGACAAATAAATGCTACCGCTGTATTTCTGAGACAAAGCTTGTCTAGAAACATTCTTCTTTATTTATATTAATCGATTTCAAATTTTGGCCTTTTTGTGACCTGACCTTGACCTGGTCCTGACTCCTGAGGGCCATTATATGAGGTCAGGTTG
>JAXIVJ010012268.1:0-40874 GCA_036785665.1 Chirona hameri | reverse complement strand
GGGCGAAGCCCAACATAAGCCGGGCACCTCCGGGGTTACTGAAACTCCGTGCGGCTACCCATCTCTGCGAAGAGAGAGAGATGAGAGAGAGATGAGAGGAGAGAGAGGAGAGAAAGGAGAGAGAGAAGAGAGAGGAGAGCGAAGAGCAGAGGAGCGAGAGAGCGAAGACAGAGAGAGCGAGAGAGACGAGAGAGACGAGGGAGAGAGCGGAGAGAGAGAGCGAGAGAGAGCGAGAGAGAGGCGAGATGAGAGCGAGAGAGAGCGAGAGAGAGCGAGAGTGAGAGCAGAGAGAGCGAGAGAGAGCGAGAGAGGAGCGAGATGAGAGCGAGAGAGAGCGAGAGAGAGCGAGAGAGCGAGAGATGAGCGAGAAGAGAGCGAGAGAAGCGACTAGCAGAGAGAGGCGAGAGATACGAAGAGAGCGAGAGAGAGCGGATGAGGAGAGCGAGAGAGAGCAGAGAGAGCGAGAGAGAGAGAGAGACAGAGAGAGCGAGAGAGAGCCGAGAGAGAGCGAGAGGAGAGCGAGAGAGAGCGAGAGAGAGCGAGAGAGAGGCGAGAGAGAGCGAATGAGAGCGATGATGAGAGCGAGAGAGAGCGAGAGTGAGAGGCGGAGAGAGAGCGGAGGAGAGAGCGAGAGAGAGCGAGAGAGAGCGGAGAGAGAGCGAGAGGAGAGCGAGAGAGAGCGAGAGAGAGCGAGAGATGTAGCGAGAGAGAGCGAGAGAGAGAGCGAGAGAGAGCGAGAGGAGAGCGAGAGAGAGCGAGATGAGAGCGAGAGAGAGCGAGAGAGAGCAGAGCGAGAGAGAGCGAGAGATGAGCGAGAGAGAGAGAGCGAGGAGAGAGCGATGAGAGAGCGAGAGGAGAGCTGGATGAGAGAGCGAGAGAGAGCGAGAGAGAGCGATGAGAGAGCGAGGAAGAGCGAGAGAGAGCGATGAGAGAGCGAGAAGATGAGGCGAGAGAGAGCGAGAGAGAGCTGAGAGAGGGATGAGGAGAGGAGAGCGAGGACGAGAGCAGAGAGAGAGCCGAGAGAGGAGCGCTGAGACCGAGAGGGGAGGGAGAGCTGAGAAGAGAGCGAGAGAGAGGAGAGCGAGGGAGAGAGAGCGAGAGGAGGGCGAGAGAGAGAGCGATGAGAGAGCGAGGAGAGAGAGCGAGAGAGAGCGAGAGAGAGAGCGAGAGAGAGAGCGAGAGAAGGAGCGAGAGAGGAGAGCTGAGAGAGAGAGCGAAGAGAGAGAGCTGGAGAGAGAGCGAGAGAGAGAGCGAGAGAGAGAGCGAGAGAGAGAGCGGAGAGAGAGAGCCGAGAGAGAGAGCGAGTGAGAGAGAGCGAAGAGAGGAGCGAGAGAGAGGAGCATAGAGAGAGAGCGAGAGATGAGAGCGAGAGAGAGAGCGAGGAGAGAGAGCGAGATGAGAGAGCGAGAGAGAGAGCGAGAGAGAGAGTGCGAGAGAGAGAGCGAGAGAGAGAGCGAGAGAGAGAGCGAGGATGAGAGAGCGAGAGAGAGAGCGAGAGAGAGAGCGAGAGAGAGAGCGAGATGAGAGAGCGAGGAAGAAGAGAGCGAGAGAGAGAGCGAGGAGAGAGAGCGGAGATGAGGAGCGAGAGAGAGCGAGGGAGGAGAGCGAGAGAGTAAGCGAGAGGAGAGCGAGAGAGGAGCGAGGAGAGAGCGAGAGAGAGCGACGAGAGAGCGAGAGAGGGTAGCGAGGAGAGGAGAGCGAGAGGAGAGAGCGAGAGAGCGACGAGAGCGCTAGAAGGAGCGAGAGAGAGCGAGAGAGAGCGAGAGAGGAGCGAGAGAGAGCAGGAGTGAGAGAGAGCGAGATGAGAGCGAGAGAGAGCAGAGAGAGAGCGAGAGAGAGCGAGAGAGAGCGAAGAGAGAGCGAGAGAGAGCGAGAGAGAGCGAGAGAGAGCGAGAGAGAGCGAGGAGAGAGCGGAGAGAGAGCGAGAGAGAGCGAGAGAGAGCGAGAGAGAGCGAAGAGAGAGCGAGAGAGAGCGAGAGAGAGCGAGGAGAGAGCGAGAGAGAGCGATGAGAGCGAGAGAGAGCGAGAGAGAGCGAGAGAGAGCGAGAGAGAGCGAGAGAGAGAGCGAGAGAGAGCGAGAGAGAGCGAGAGAGATGAGGAGAGAGCGAGAGAGAGCGAGAGAGAGCGAGAAAGAGCGAGGAAGAGAGCGAGAGAGAGCGAGAGAGAGCGATGAGAGAGCGAGAGAGCGAGCGAGAGATGAGCGAGAGAGAGCGAGAGAGAGCGAGAGAGAGCTCGAGAGAGAGCGAGAGAGAGCGAGAGAGATGCGAGAGAGAGGCGAGAGAGAGCGAGAGAGAGCGAGAGGAGGAGCGAATGAGAGGAGCGAGAGAGAGCGAGAGGAGCGAGAGAGAGCGAGGAGAGAGCGAGGAGAGAGCGAGAGAGAGCGAGAGAGAGCGAGAGAGAGCGAGAGAGAGCGAGAGAGAGCCGAAAAGAGAGCGAGAGAGAGAGCGAGAGAGAGCGAGAGAGAGCGAGAGAGAGCGGAGAGAGGCGACGACAGAGGGCGAGGAGACAGAGGAGGCAGAGACAGAGACAGAGACAGAGACAGAGACAGAGACAGAGACAGGCAGAGACAGAGACAGAGACGAGACAGAGACAGAGGACAGAGACAGAGGGAGAGCAGAGACAGAGACAGAGAGAGCAGAGACAGATGACAGAGACAGAGACAGAGACAGAGACAGAGACAGAGACAGAGACAGAGACAGAGACAGAGACAGAGACAGAGACAGAGACAGAGACAGAGACAGAGAAGAGACAGAGACAGAGAGACAGAGACAGAGACAGAGACAGAGACTAGAGACAGAGACAGAGACAGAGACAGAGACAGAGGACAGAGACAGAGACAGAGACAGAGACTCAGAGACAGAGACGAGACAGAGACAGAGACAGACAAGACAGAGACAGAGACAGAGACAGAGACAGAGACAGAGGGAGCATTGACGAAGACAGTACAGAGACAGAGACAGAGACAGAGACAGAGACAGAGACAGAGACAGAGACAGAGACAGAGACAGAGACGAGACAGAGACAGAGACCAGAGACAGAGACAGAGACAGAGACAGAGACAGAGACAGAGACAGAGACGAGACAGAGACAGAGACAGAGACAGAGGACAAGAGACAGAGGAGACCAGAGACAGAGACAGAGACAGAGACAGAGACAGAGACAGAGACAGAGACAGAGACAGAGACAGGAGACAGAGACAAAGACAGAGACAGAGACAGGAGACAGAGACAGAGACAGAGTCAGAGACAGAGACAGAGACCAGAGACAGAGACAGAGACAGAGACAGAGACAGAGACATGAGACAGAGACAGAGACAGAGACAGAGACAGAGACAAGAGACAGAGACAGAGGACAGAGACAGAGACAGAGACAGAGACAGAGACAGAGACAGAGACAGAGACAGAGACAGAGACAGAGACAGAGACAGAGACAGAGACAGAGACAGAGACAGAGACAGAGACAGAGACAGAGACAGAGACAGAGACAGAGACAGAGACAGAGACAGAGACAGAGACAGAGACAGAGACAGAGACAGAGACAGAGACAGAGACAGAGACAGAGACAGAGACAGAGACAGAGACAGAGACAGAGACAGAGACAGAGACAGAGACAGAGACAGAGACAGAGACAGAGACAGAGACAGAGACAGAGACAGAGACAGAGACAGAGACAGAGACAGAGACAGAGACAGAGACAGAGACAGAGACAGAGACAGAGACAGAGACAGAGACAGAGACAGAGACAGAGACAGAGACAGAGACAGAGACAGAGACAGAGACAGAGACAGAGACAGAGACAGAGACAGAGACAGAGACAGAGACAGAGACAGAGACAGAGACAGAGACAGAGACAGAGACAGAGACAGAGACAGAGACAGAGACAGAGACAGAGACAGAGACAGAGACAGAGACAGAGACAGAGACAGAGACAGAGACAGAGACAGAGACAGAGACAGAGACAGAGACAGAGAGAGAGAGAGAGAGAGAGAGAGAGAGAGAGAGAGAGAGAGAGAGAGAGAGAGAGAGAGAGAGAGAGAGAGAGAGAGAGAGAGAGAGAGAGAGAGAGAGAGAGAGAGAGAGAGAGAGAGAGAGAGAGAGAGAGAGAGAGAGAGAGAGAGAGAGAGAGAGAGAGACGCCGTCAGTGGGCTGGCGGCAGCAGGCAGCGCCGACCGGGCCTCACACGCAGCAAGCGAACGCCACACGAGAGTGCCCAGTTCTCCGCAATGGTACATCCCAACAACCAACGCATGGTGGCTGTGCTACAGTGGCACATCTGTGGCTGGCATGCTGGTCAAAATAGTGGTAAATCATTGAGCTGTCAACTATTTGTAAACCAATGTGGCTCACCTAGAGGAGCATTATGGCGCGGGTAATTCACGCATGCAGGGAGCGCGGGTTCGAGCCGCTTCGACGCACACCGTTAGCCTCTTTAGAAAGTAAAGGGAATAATTCACCCCTCAACAACTTTTGTCAAATTTGGCTGCAAGATGTAGCTTGAGCCTAAAAATACGAATATGACTTTGGTTTAGGCGATAGATTGATATCCAAGAAGTGATCATGTATATCTCATGTATCACGATACACGTATGACCATAGACCATATGACCATATGATGTATGACATACAATGTACAATGTATAACATAATACAACTGGTTTCTGGTAGTTGGCTGCGAAAATACAGTCGCTAAGGGTCGGCAGCGTCATATGGTCGGCTGAGGGTCGGCAGGGTCATGTGGTCGGCTGAGGGTCATGTGGTCGGCTGAGGGTCATGTGGTCGGCTGAGGGTCGGCAGGGTCATATGGTCGGCTGAGGGTCATGTGGTCGGCTGAGGGTCGGCAGGGTCATGTGGTCGGCAGGGTCATGTGGTCGGCTGAGGGTCGGCAGGGTCATGTGGTCGGCAGGGTCATGTGGTCGGCTGAGGGTCGGCAGGGTCATGTGGTCGGCAGGGTCATGTGGTCGGCTGAGGGTCGGCAGCGTCATATGGTCGGCTGAGGGTCGCAGGGTCATGTGGTCGGCTGAGGGTCGGCAGGGTCATATGGTCGGCTGAGGGTCGGCAGGGTCATGTGGTCGGCAGGGTCATGTGGTCGGCTGAGGGTCGGCAGGGTCATGTGGTCGGCTGAGGGTCGGCAGGGTCATATGGTCGGCTGAGGGTCGGCAGGGTCATGTGGTCGGCTGAGGGTCATGTGGTCGGCTGAGGGTCGGCAGGGTCATATGGTCGGCTGAGGGTCATGTGGTCGGCTGAGGGTCGGCAGGGTCATGTGGTCGGCTGAGGGTCGGCAGGGTCATGTGGTCGGCTGAGGGTCGGCAGGGTCATGTGGTCGGCAGGGTCATGTGGTCGGCTGAGGGTCGGCAGGGTCATGTGGTCGGCTGAGGGTCGGCAGGGTCATGTGGTCGGCTGAGGGTCGCAGGGTCATGTGGTCGGCTGAGGGTCGGCAGGGTCATGTGGTCGGCTGGGGGTCGGCAGGGTCATGTGGTCGGCTGAGGGTCGGCAGGGTCATGTGGTCGGCTGAGGGTCGGCAGGGTCATGTGGTCGGCTGAGGGTCGGCAGGGTCATGTGGTCGGCTGAGGGTCGGCAGGGTCATGTGGTCGGCTGAGGGTCGGCAGGGTCATGTGGTCGGCTGAGGGTCGGCAGGGTCATGTGGTCGGCTGAGGGTCGGCAGGGGTCATGTGGTCGGCTGAGGGTCGCAGGTCATGTGTCGGCAGGGTCATGTGGTCGGCAGGGTCATATGGTCGGCTGAGCGGGATACACGGCCATTGGCGCGGCGCCAAGGGATAAATGACTGGTGGCAGAGAATGTCATGTGACCTGACCTTGACCTGAACCTCACTTAAAGCAAATAATGACCTTTTGATTTTGTTAGCAACAATGTATTTGGCTACTGTTGGTATTCAAATGATGTGATCTAAATTTAAGAATTAAATAAAAGTATTCCCTAATTCAAAGTTAGAAGTTTTGACAAATTAAAAAGCAAGTAGATATACTTCTTAACCCGCCATTGACTGGGGGGGGGTGCGTTTAACGCCCCCCCCCCCCCCTCCCCCCCTGATGCATTTTCACAAAAGCTGAAAAACTAATAGCTCTATCAACGTCGGGTATCTTCTTATAAATCATGGTTACGTCTTTTGTGAGAAAAAATAACGAAATTTCGTGATTTTGTATCGAGTTATAACGAATTTAGTGGCGTCAATACACAAGAGTTTTACACCAAAATCAGCTAAACTTGCCAGGCCGTACAAATGTCACATTTGAAGCAAAATGCAATCGAAAAACGCCAAAAGATAGCAAATTGCAAGGGCTACAAACCAGCTATCTCGGATTATTTTAAATTTCATTTTTGACCCCCAAAAACTCAACAACAAAATTTAAGGGCGGAAATTATCACAAAATCAAAATGTTCAAAAATATTCAAAAAACCGGGAGATATGTCAGAGAACTATACCTAGTCGACTACTATACCAAATTTCAAACATATATCTATTTTTGACTGACTTGTGACATCTAAAGTATGGGTAACTCATGACAACATATTTTGAATTTACGTGTTTTGGCTTTTATTGATCAGATACATATAAATGAATGCCAGCACTGCATTCCTGAAACAAAACTGCTCCATAAACATGCCTTGTATATTTATATTTATCAATTTCAAATTTTCACCTTCAGTAACCTGAACTTGACCTGAACTTGACACTAACTTCACGTACATGAATTCAGTTGGTAAAATGACTATCACTATCGAATTATACGTGGCAAATAACCCATACAACATGTGTTGCATGACTTTCGTAGATATTTTGCGCATAGTGAATTTATGTGACATGACCTTGACCTTTGCCTACAATCTCACTTTAGCCCATGCGGGATGTGTATAATACCTTTGGCAGCACTTTGGGTGATCATACTTGCTATATCCTACTTGCTATGCGATTTATTTTATCCACTTTTTGAGCAACTATATTATTAATTATTTTAACAGCCTTACCGTGAACTCTTTTTTTTCTTCTAACCGCCACCCATTAATAGGTGACCAGGAGTGCCCCCGCCCTCGATCCCAACGACGCAAGACACCTTAAGTTAACACCAGAGAACAAAAGATAAAATGTCGCGGCACCCCCAGCTAAGAAATGGAAACAAACATAAAAAAGCATATGAATAGAGGTAGTCTGGGTGTTAGATGTGGTGATATAAAAGAAGGCGAAAAGTAGTAATTGTTGAAAACAGCAAATGACTGCCCCCCCCCCCCCCCCCCCCACAAACACACACAACGTCCCAGGATATCATCCTCACTCATCATCATCCAGGACAGGATGAGGATGGATTCATTCACTGTGTTAGTAAAGGGGATATCAGTCATACAGGGCGGAGGACAAAGTCTGGTCAATTTGAAGCGTGTCTTGCTGGTGCTTCGTGGACCCCACTCAACTAAGCATAGCTTGTTGCCGAGTAGGGACCCCGAAGCCAGCGCCATTGAATGAGTGAAAGCCAGCGCCATTGAATGAGTGAAAGCCAGCGCCATTGAATGGGTGGCCCTACCTATGACCTACTTATATGAGACTCATGAAAAGCAAACACATTTAACTAACTTGTTGGACTATATATGTATATATGCATCCTCCCGGCCATCAACTCGAAGCAGGACCTGCGCCCTTCATATGCAATGCATGGTACCGATTATGGACTCGGTTGTACATTACAATAAATTTATATAAAACAACGGAATTGCTATGTATTTAGTTACGATTGCTTAAACTTTGTTCTCAGTCGCTATGAAACAAACACAAAATCCAACAGCGTGAAGACGAAGTCCTGTCTCGACACCCATTCCGTTGTTAGTCCACCCGAATATTGGTAATGTTCTAGCTCCTTTCTTTAAATAATAGACTGTTTCTCCTATGAAGACGCTAAGCTCGTAAAACTTTTCCACAGAACTTCTAATATCGATCGGGGTGGCTGCAGCTTGTCGACCATTTCAAGTGGGGATGACCCGGCTGTCCTGCTCCATCGCCACAACCTCGCCCATTCTGTCATCACCGCCTGTCAATTCAGTCTGTCGAATGCCGAGCTGAGCTAGACCGGCGGCCGGTGTTCCGTGCGTATGAGGTGGAGATACGTTGTTTTGCCTTTGCACATCTGATTGGGAAATAGAGTGAATACAGCTTTGGTTTGCATTTTCAGGTTAGATCAGTCTACCCTAAAACAGGTTTTTATGATCGCTTCAGTAGCTGCAGAATCATGTAATAGTAATAATATGCTTCGGAACCACCGGCGATATAGGTGGCGCCACCATCGACAGATTGGGAAAAGGTCTCTTAGTAAATCGACTCGCGCTCACCAATTATTGATCTTAGCGGGAAAAGCTCTTCATATTTCATTTTCTTAACCCGCGAGTCACTGGGGGGGGGGGCTTTTTTAGCCCCCCTTAGGAATATTAGGAATATCTCAATAACTAATGCAGATATCGACGCCAAACTTTCAGTACCTATCCGGGCATCATTTTTACACCTTTTGATACAAAAATAAAATAAAAAATAGTCAGATTTTTTTTTTAAGATATAGTGAATTTAGTGACGTCACTAAACACGATTTTGACACCAAAATCGGCTAAACTTTGCCAGGCCGTACAAATGCCGCATTTGAAGCAAAATGCAATCGAAAAACGCTCAAAGATAGAAAATTGCAAGGGCTACAAACCGGCTATCTGGATTTTTTTTAATGTTTTTTGACCCCCCCCCCCCCCAAAAAAAAAAAAAAACTTTTTTTGAAAAAAATGCTCACAAAATCAAAATTTTCTAAGATATTGAAAAAACGGAATATATGTCAGATAACGACATATGGGCAACTACCATACCAAATTTCAAAATGATATCTTTTTTGACTGTCATGGCATATAAAGTATGGGTAAATCATGACGTCATATTTTGAAATTGCGTTTTTTGGCTTCTATTGACCGGATACAGACAAATAAATGCCAGCACTGTTTTTTTTAAAAGATACAACTGATATAGAAACATGCGTTTTTCATTTCGATTTATCAATTTCAAATTTTGACCTACAGTGACCTGAGCTTGACCTGAACTTGACACTAACTTCACGTAAATGAAGTCAGGTGGTAAAATGACTACCACTATCGAATTCTACGAGTAAAAGCATCCATAAAACATGTGCTGCATGACTTCGGTAGATATTTTGTGTGTAGTGACCTTTTGTGACCTGACCTTGACCTTTTCCAACAATCTCACTTAGCTCATGTGGGATATGTATTATACCTTTGACAGCACTTTGGGTGATTATAGGCGCAATCGAATGCCATGGATGGCAAGTATTGTCCATAAACTCAAATACCTCGATGTTGACGTTTGACTTGACCGTGACCCGACATGTGACCTTAATTTGATTTTTTTAAAGTTTGCGTTAGGCTTCTCTCATTGAGCGCTTTCAGCCTTGGAATTTGGGCCATTTTCTGGACTTTTTGGGTCCAAAGAATTTTGCTCTCTTCATATTTGTTCAGGAAATTTGCTCTCTTTTCGCCTGATCTTACTGACATTGTAGTTAAAATATAATTAAATTTTCCTCAGAAGGATTTAATATCCATTTCAAATCAGGATTTTTTTACTTTCCAAGTAAAATAATTAAAACAAAAATGAAAATCTGAACTTGCCTGACAATACAATTTTACTCTCCACCTATAGATTTTTACTCTCCGGGAACAGGTCATGAAATGAAAAATCCAACACGGAACAGGTCATGAAATGAAAAATCCAACACTGCCCCCCCCCCCCCCCCCCCCCAGTGAGTCGTGTTACAGAATATACCCCCGTGACTGCCGGGTTAATCATCAGCGCCACTTTTTGTTATATTCCAATATAATTTTGAGATGGACGACACACCCTAATACATGTGATACTTTTTTCCTCATATATCTCATATACACATACCTGCACGCGCGCGCACACCACCCCCCCCCCCCCCCCACCCACCCACCCACACACCCACACACCCACACACCCACACACCCACCCACCCACCCACCCACCCACACACCCACACACCCACACACCCACACACCCACACACCCACACACCCACACACCCACACACCCACACACCCACACACCCACACACCCACACACCCACACACCCACACACCCACACACCCACACACCCACACACCCACACACCCACACACCCACACACCCACACACCCACACACCCACACACCCACACACCCACACACCCACACACCCACACACCCACACACCCACACACCCACACACCCACACACCCACACACCCACACACCCACACACCCACACACCCACACACCCACACACCCACACACCCACACACCCACACACCCACACACCCACACACCCACACACCCACACACCCACACACCCACACACCCACACACCCACACACCCACACACACACACACACACACACACACACACACACACACACACACACACACACACCCACACCCACACCCACACACACACACACACACACACACACACACACACACACACACACACACACACATGCATGTCATGGACATACACACAGCAGCAACTGAGCAACACAGCGTTACCCATAACAACCCGATAAAATAACCATTTAACCCGATACCCATTTAATAAAAAAACATTTAACTTATTATTAATTATTTTTGATAAAATAACCATTTAACCCGATAAAATAACCATAAACCCATTACTCATAACAACATTATGTGTTACTAATATTGTGATTTTTTTTTTTCATCACATACTTGGATTGTGGTACCTCGTTAGGGCCAATGCTTCTACATATACCATTCCATGGTTTGGGACCGAGGCATGTTATGGTGAAAAGTCTATAATTCTTTGTTGAAAAAATACTTTGAAAATGTTTGGTTTGTCTTGTAGAGTGATAAATTTCAATATGTATATTGAAAATATTTTGTATTGGGTGAGGTAGCTGGTTGCATACATGCTTATGCATTATGAGCATCATTTGTAGTTTGGCAATATCTTGAACTTTTAGACAATTATATTTTTTTAACTGGATTGGCACTTGAGGATAAATCCCTTCTATGATTCGCATTGCTCTCTTTTGCAGAATTAAGATTTTTTAGTATGATGAACATATCCTGTCCCCCAAATAAGGCAGCAATAATTGATATAAGGAAGTATAAGTGCATTATATAGCTGCAAGAGCTGTCTTGTATCTACAAAGTATTTTACTCTACACATCATGCCTACATTTCGGCTGACAGTATTTGTGATGTTGTTTATGTGAGAAGTAAATTTCAAATCATCATCTATCAACATTCCTAAGTACTTAACTGTACCTTTTTTCTCAATAAATGCCTCATTCATTTGAACACTTATGCTAATATTTATTTTGCGTTTACTATATATTTGATATACAGTCTTTGATACATTGAGATAAAGGAAGTTTGACTGTAGACATCATGATGCTTAAAGAAAATGGCTGTGTCATCAGCATATATGAAAAATCACAGCTACCATCAATGTTTACTAGATCATTAATATATATAATGAACAAAAGAGGTCCCAAGATTGATCCTTGGGGTACACTTATGCCCACATTCCTAAATTCTGCTTGGGTACCCCTTATGTTAACCCTCGCCCTACGGGAGCTTTTTTCACCTTCGCCCTACGGGGGGGGGGGGGGGTCCTAAAACGACCCCCCCCCCCTGTTAACTTCCAAACCAAACAACATAGAGCAACGCCGTAAGAACCAACAAGTTGCCTGTCATGTTTGGAATCTAACGGTATGCAATTTTTAGGTTTCGGGTCAACGAGTGACCATCCAGGTCAAGTGAATGACCTCGATTGACCACGTGCAGAACAGCGATTTTGCTGTCAGAAAACCTCAAAATGAGAAATTGATAAATGTAAATAAAAAGGCATGTTCCTAGACCAGTTTTGTCTCAGAAATACAGAAAAGGTAATTATTTATTCGTATCTGGTCAAAAAAAGTCAAAAAAAGTTATTACAAAAAATGACGTCATGAATTTTGTACACTTAAGGAGTCATCACTCAGTAAAAAATAGAGATATTTCTTTGAAATTTGGTTTGAGTATTGTCCGTACACAGTTCTCTCACATATATACCGTTTTTAACATCTTTGAATTTTTATTTTGTGGTGATTTCCCCCCCCCCCCCAAAAAAAAAATCAGTTTTTGTTCATTTTGGGGGTCAAAAACACAAAATTTTGAAAATCCTAGATTGCCATGCTAAAGCAACTGACGTTTTATATCTTTCCTTAATTGCGTTTGCAATTTGCTTCAAAACTCCGTTTTCAAACATTTCACACATTTATAGTTTTTCTACCAACATGACGTCATCAAAACACCATTATTTCCCAAATTTCTCAACCAATTTCAAATAAATTTGTACAGCATACGTATAATTGTTGTATACTTAGCTACTGAAAATTTCAGCAAGGTGCGCCGCATGTATACAAAGTTATGCAAGAAAAACCTCAGGGGGGGGGGGTCGTTTTAGGAGGGCGAGGGTTAAAGGGAAATAATGACCTTTTCCCACACAAATGGAGTTAGCACTTGAAATCGCCAGACGAGACCAAAATATATTGTAAATTCATCACATTTTGCATGAAAACTTTCCTACCGAAAGATATTTCAAGTAATAGTTGATAAGCGTTCCACACTTTTAACGATCGGTACTTGCAAGTACTTTTGGTCCTCATCAAACTGCGGGCTTTTCCCGTATTGTTTTTTTACGCAATGGAGTGGAAAATATATTGTGCGTTCTGCTTGTTGTGATTATATGCCCGGCGATCTTCTAAAACTAACAGCGATTGGAAAAAGTGGCAATAAAATCGGAAGCTCATCGATGCACATCAACGGCGGCATAGTTAGTGGTTGAGACCCTCAATTTTTGAAAATCGATTCATTTGTTTTCAACATTAGGAGTATTGTATAATTTGTCTGTGGCTGTATATTATATATGGCACTATGCTTTATATTATCATGAAAATAATAAGTTTTCCCCAAAAAACTAACTAACAATAACCCAAAACTGGCAATTAAATCGGAAGCTCATCGATGCACATCAACGGCGACCTATTTAGCGTCGGCGATTTGTTTACAGAGTCATTGTCATGCTTCTCGGCGCACTTAACCATTGTGGCGAGTTGTTCCTGATTAGTATACCAAGTCCCGTAGCCGGCTTTGTTAATGACGTCACTGGTGCCATTCTTGTGTAGCATTGCAAAATATATCTTGTTTTTTAGTTGAAAGCTAATTAAAGACTTATTCAAATGATTGTTTTTAAGTTTGAATTTTCTTGTTTAATCATTAGTAAAGGTATTTCATCACTGTATTTCATAGTAGTTGACACTTCAGAAACTTATGACGTAATAATATTGTATCCAATATGCATTTCCCTAGCCTTTTGCTATTGTGGCGCAGTGCCGAGTGCTTTGTGAATACTTGCTTGCCTGGGGTTCAATTCATTCCGCCCTTATTTTATTCGAGTTGGTATAGTTTGCATGTTGTTGTTATTCATGACTTATACTGAATACTGATAGCCAGTCATGCATCACGGATGCTTCACGGATTGCTTCACGGATCAGTTTGATCGGAAACGTCACAAAGCCTCCAAAAATGCCGCACTCGATGTAAACAATGGTAGGGAAGCACGAATTTGTCAATGACCTTCATGAAGTACACAAGGTACTTGTTTTGTATGTTTTCCAAACTTACAATTTTTAATGTGGGATTAATTTTATTTAATTCTTAAATTTAAATAAAATTATTTTAAAACCATAACTGTAGCCTAAGAAATTGTTGCTAACAAAATCAAAAGGCCATTATTTCCCTTTAACAGTCTGTTTGTGATCTGTGAGGTATGATTGGAGTATCTCATATGCTTTTCCAGACACCATATTTTTTTAGTTTTTCACAAAGAATATTGTGATCTACAGTGTCAAATGCCTTTTTTAAATCCAAGAATATGCCAACAACACATTCATCCTCCTGAAAGGCTTTTGTAATCAAATCTTGTATCAATATAATGGGCATATATGTTGAAAATCCCTTGCGAAAACCGAATTGCCTTTCACAAAGCAGTTTATTTTTTGTGAAGTGTTGTAACAATTGAATATGTATAAGTTTTTCTAAGATTGTTGATAAGTATGGCAATATGCTGATTGGCCTGTAATTAGAAAATGACATTGGATCACCTGTTTTGAAGATAGGCTTGATAACTGCAGTTTTTAGTTGTTTTGGAAATACTGCTTCATTCAAGCATAAATTGAAAAAGTGAACAAGATGTGGTAATATTGATGTATATGTATTTTTACATATTTTTGAGTTAATATTGTTAAATCCTGCTCCTAAATTTTTCAGCCCACAAAGGATTTCCTCTACTTCATTTGCATTTGTTAGAGATAGAATCATTTCTTCATTTAGGAAATCTACTAAATTGTCCAGAGGATCTCTAACAGATGTAGTGATTTTGTTTTTTAACTTCTGTCCTATTTCAGTGAAGAACTTGTTAAATTCTGTTGATATTGATATATCATCATCAAACTCCTCACCTGAATCAGACACAAACTTGTTTGGAAGTTCATTATTTAAAGATTTTTGTTGAAGAAGTTGGTTAGTGTTTCCCAAGTTTGTTTGGGATTGTTATGATATTTTGCAAACTACAACTTATAGTAATATTTTTTAGCATTTCTTAATGCTAAGTTGAGACAGTTTCTATATGTGTTATACTTTGAATTATTATCAGCATTTGGATTTATCAGTTTTATACTAAACAAAATACTTTTGTATATTTATTGAGTTAAGTAACCCAGGTGTAATCCATGGTTGAATAGCATTATTCCTTCTTGTTTTTGTTTTTTTTTAACTTTGCAATGCCTTTGCTGTAAGAGGTAATTATTATGTTGCAAGCACTTTCAGGATTTGTTTCAGATTGAAAATCCTCTATTTCTTTGACTAGAAATTCATTGAGATTATCTATATAGTGATAGTTAAAACATGCTTTGACTTCATTTGCAGATGACTTCTTATCAAGGGTGATGTCAGAGGAAGAGAATATTGAGAAGTGGTCTGATAAATCTGTTTTTATCACACCTGACTGTTGCCAAGGGCGTAGCCAAGGGGGGGGCAAGGGGGCTATGCTCCCTCTCCTCTCCTCTCCCCCCCCCCCCCCCCCTGGAGGCCAGGCGGGCCCCTCTGGCGACCGAGCGAGGGCCCCAGTGTTTTTGATGGTGTCAGGCGCCCGCAAAACGCCTTACATCGCATAAAAGAACGCCCACGAACCTAAAAAAATCGTAACACGAATAAATAACAGCACTTGCTTGTTTGTTAAAGGTATGTATATATAAATACGTAGACAAGGGCCCAAACCAGTCTGGAGAGGGCCCTCTCATCAGCTTTTGAAGGGCCCTGCCGATCTGCAGAGGGCTCCCTGCCGGCATTTAGAGAGCCCCTGCCGGTTGTAGAGGGCCCTCTGTCGGCCCTTATAGGGCCCTGCCGATCTGTAGAGTCTCTGCCGATCTGGAGAGGGCCCGTGCCGGCCTTTGGAGGGCCCTGCCGATCTGCGATCTGTAGATCGCCCTGCGAATCTGTAGAGGGCCCCTACCGGCATTTAGAGGGCCCTGCCGACCTGTAGAGGGCCTTCTTCCAGCCTTTAGGGGCCCTGTCGATCTGCAGTGTCCCAGCCAATCTGCAGAGGGCCCTGTGCTGGCCTTTAGAGGGCCCCGCTGATCTGTAGAGGGCCTCTGCCGGCATTTAGAGGGTCCTGCCGACCTGTAGAAGGCCCTCTTCCAGCATTTAGGGGCCCTGTCGATCTGCAGTGTCCCAGCCAATCTGCAGAGGGCTGTCTGCCGGCCTTTAGAGGGCCCTCCCAGACCAGCCGAGTGCCATCTTACACTGCCTGATGATTCTCTCACACCTGGGTCTGGAGCCCTCTGAGACCAGGATTTGGGGCCCTCTCATACCGGGGCCTGTGGTAATCTGAACCGGCATTTCATACGACTCTGCCGGCCCTCTCAGTCTCAGACCGGACGAGGGCCAGTCTAACCGGCCTGTTGGGGGTTAAAAAATGTCGGAACGACACCTGACCACTTCCAAATGCTACTACAAGTACTGAAACTACTACTTCGACTACTACTTCATAGTAGAATTTAATATGACCGCTTCCAAATGCTACTGCATGTACTGAATATACACTACTTCGACTACTACTTCGTATATTTGCTGGAGTTTAATTCAATAAATAAAGATATAATCTATGGAAATACAAGTTATTGATAACAAACAATACCTTTAATTTATACTAGACAAAACAATTACGATACAAATTATATATTGCTTAATTAATTTGGGTGTTACATTCCTTACTGTTCTACCCGTTGTTCTATTACCCTGACAAAAAAGGCTGGCCACTGTTTGGTTCACGCTGCAAATATATAAATGGCGCCATATATGTCGCTTCTCTCTTATCGGTTTCTGGTACACAATAAGTGCGTTCGGAAGACGCAAAATTTCGCGAAATTTCTCATGGTCGTTCGGTAGGAATTTCGCGAAAAATTCGCCGGGTTCGCCGTATGTGCGTCAAGTATGTATCTAAACAATTATTTCACAAGAATTATCTTTGGTTGTCAGCAATTATTTTGAGAGAGACTACTGTTGATCACAGATGACACAACAAATCAAGAATACAAACATGCAATTTAAATCATTTGACTTCACTTCAGCAAAAAACTTGACGATTGGCAGGAAATTTTCGGGGTATGGAGCTCCTCTGGATATGGTAGCCAGACTGGTTATTGATTCAACACTGATTGAATCGATTGGAATCGTCCAATCAAAATTCCTTGAATCAAACAATAATTGATTCACCACCAGATCTTTTGATTCATGAATCATGATTGAATCAAAACCCGCATCAAATCAAGGCTTATTGAATCAAAAGATTTAACGATTCTTAATGATTGAAGTACACTGGTAAATTGTGCAAATACATACAGTCCTGGTAGCTACATTCATTTATACTGAAATTGTATTGCTCTAACAATGTTTTAATGATCATATATGTATGTTTCCATTTGTATTGATTTGACATAAATTCACCACATATATTTAAATGTTGAATTAAACATGAATCGATTAAAATATTTGTTTTGATTCTTTGAATCGGAAAAATCTATTCTCAAGATTGTATCTGTGAATCGAACGGTGATTAATAACCAGTCTGATGGTAGCCATCAAAGCTGTTGTCCGTTTTGGCGCTTATGTTTCGTGTAATAGCGCATCGTTGCTGCCTTGTTGTAGAATGTCAAATTGGGTGATGGTGCGTGGTTCATGGTTGTATTTGAAGTTTGCTTGCATTGGAAGGTGGGAGGGTTACTACTTACTAGTAAGGCGTGTAAGCAAGTGTGAATGATGGCAAGGGTGTAGGCAAGGGGGGGGAGGGGGCCATGGCCTCCCCCTGGAAGCCAGGGGGCCCCTCTGGCGACCGAGCGAGGGCCCCTGGGGTCGAAGGCCCCAGTGTTTTTGATGGTGTCAGACGCCCGCAAAACGCCCTACGCCGCATAAAAAAACGCCCACGAACCGATTTAAAAAAAATCGTAAAACGAATAAATAACAACACTTGATTGTCTGTTAAAGGCATGTATATGTAAATACGTGCAAAAGGGGCCCCTTATTATGACACTAACATTATGTGAGTGTCATAATTCCTACCCCAGAATCCAGATCACTGCACAATAATTTAGATGGGACGGAATTAATGCATTGTATTGCAATAGAAGTTGCTGTGGGGATAAATAAAGCTTGGATATTCCGATAACTCCTATATATTACGGTTTATCACACATATTACACTATATATATGACTATTCCATTTACGATTTTCATCTACAAGAACTCCTAAGTATTTGATGCATGGGTTTATCGTGATTGGTGTATCATTTAATACTATGTCAAGATCTTGTCACGTCACTGATCTTGAATATATTTGGTAATTTGTCTTTGATGCGTTTAGTGATAATATATTTACATGGAACAACTCGTTATTTTTGGAATTCATTCATTAATCTTTATTTGCAGCTCTTCAACATTTCTAGCTTGAATACAAATTGCTATTGAAAAATTGCTATTGCTAATAAAATAAAAATATCATCAGCAAATAAGTAAAAGGTGCCTATTTCTGTTGTATTGCTGATGTCATTAATATAGAGAATAAATAAAAGAGGACCTAAAATTGAACCCTGTGAGACGCCAATTTTCATCATTTGTTTCTTAGATGCAACCTCATCTATTATTGCCATTTTATGCCTCTTATTAATATATGACTATCGTGTTGTAGAAACCCCTCGTATCACAATGCAGTGTATTTTTTCAAAAGAATTGCCAAGCAAACTGTATCAAAAGTTTTCTGTAAATCAAGGTGGAGCATGTTATTTCGTTATTTTGTAGAAATTTGGTAAACTTCATCGTACATTTGAACAATCGGCATGTACATACGTACTGTGTTGTTTCCTGAATCCGAATTGAAGAAGATTAAGGATAATATTTGCATTAACCCGCGCCCCGCTGGAGGTGGCAGAATCTGCCCCTCCCTCCCAGATTTTCTCAATAACTTGAAAACAACAATAACTTGAAAACATATAGACGTCAATCCTTCAGTACCTTATGCTGCAAGAATTATACGTCTTATCACAACATTTAAATGACAATGGTGGATTACTTTGGGAGATAATGACGTTTTAATCACGTCATGTCATGTAATTTTGGTGGAAAAACAATACATGCTTGAAAAATCATAGAAATGAGAGTTTTGACGAAAATTGCAAGTAAAAAAGTTGAAAAAGGGAAATGACAAAATATTAAAAATGACTCGGATTTTCGAAATTTTGTGTTTTTCACTCCCAAAAATGAGAAAATTACACTTGTTTTTCATTGTCGAAATCTTATTTGTCGTTGTTTTACAACATACAACGCACTGTACTGTTTTAATGATGTGGGCCCCCCTTGGCTACAAGGGCCCCTCTGGTCCCATTTGCCCCCCCCCCCCCTGGGCGAAATTCTCCTTATGCCCCCGACTGTTGCACTACTGAAATATCATTGCAGAAAATATTATCAATCAGAGTTGAAGATTCTATGGAAACTCTAGTAGCTTTGGAGATTGTAGGAAGAAATCCATATGAGCACATGAGGGTGGATAATGATTCACCGAAGCTATTGCCAGGCATAGTAAAAAGATCAGCATTAAAGTCACCCACAATGTATGTAAGTACATTCAGCCTAGTAATTTGTACCAAACATTGCTCAAGCTCAGAGAGAAACTCAATGTTATTCCTGGGTGCTCTGTATATTTGAATGATTAGACAATTTGTATGTCTATTTAGGTTAACTTGTAGAAAAACTGCTTCAGCAGTTTTAAAATTATATAAAGATATTTGTTTTGCATGTATGTCATTTAGTGCATAGATTGCAGATCCACCACCTGGTTTGTCAGGGTGACTTGCACAGAACAATTGATAGCAGTCAAGGGAAAATAACTCTTCAATAGCTTCAGTGAACCAGGTCTCAGAAACAAAAATGAAATTCCACTTGTGATTTGTTGATGATAAGAACATATTTATTTCAGCAACCTTGTTGACCATTGAACGAGCATTTATATGAAGCATAGTTATCTTATTTGCTAAAGAGCATCTATTCAGTTCGCCAGGATTGTAGAATCTGCATTGTTTTCTGATATTTTCAAATTGTGTATGAGTAAGAGATAGACCATCAGATATTATATCTGAAAATGGGCTAAATGTCCTATCCTCATATCTCATAAAATTATCTGAGGTAGCTATCTTGACCTAATTAAACAAAAAGAACAGCAAAACACAAGAATACCAGCCTAAGCAAACCCCCACATGTCAGACCCGGAGCAATTGTTCCTTGGTGTAGTGTGTCATTCCTTGATGAATGGATAGATATTGAAATTGACTGGTGTGTCCAGGGTCCTAGGATTGCTTTGGAGCTGGGGGTGTGGAGCAGAAAAGACATCTGTCTAAAAATAATATTAATTCAACCAAAATACATGGAGCCTCAGCTTTATCAATGCCCAATTACCTGCTCACCAGAATGGGTTGTTACCTAGGTCAAGGCCCTATAACCAGGTAAAGACAAGCCATTTGACCTTGAACTCTGGACCGCCGGATGACGTTACTGGTGGCGCCCGGCTCCTTCGTCGACACCGCGCTCAAGAGCATGGCTGTAAATCATAAATGACAAGAAATGCTGCCCTATAGAAGCATATTTTCAATATCAGCGCATCAAGGAGGCTCTGTATGCAACATTTTGGTCAAATCGAGACACCTCAGAATATCACACTGCCAGTCTGATAGCTGATGCTGCTAATTTGACGAACGTCAGCCATTGAAACCCGCACGAAACATGCCACCAACAGACTGTTTAATTTCAACTATTGCGCTATTGCTAGCTGAAATCTGTTGTATTCCGCTTTTGTACACTTTTTTATAGGAAAATTGAATATTGTATACTAATTCTATACGATTATACGATACGATTCATTCTATACGATACAATTCATTGAAAGCCTTCAATGAAAACTCCTATTTTTAAATGTATTGGATTATCAAAAAGCTGATACTTATTTAATGGATGTAATGATAGGAACAGCCTGTAGAGGGAAAGATCAGTAAGAATTGGCATACCTAGGACAGGGGGTGACACCACTTGAGCGCCATATAGGTCGCCTCGTCAGTGCTCACAAAACGTGATTTGACGTCACTGGCGGCAGAGCGCTCCACCAATCAAATTACAAGATTTCAGGGAGATATTCCGGTTTTGCACACCTTTATATAGGCAAATTGAATATTGTATACTAATTCTACACGTTTGAGTTCATCAGAACTGCACTCAAAACAGGCACATTATCAGTACTTACCTGACAATAATTATTTGTATCACCCTCCAATAGCCCAGCCAACCGCCTGTAACCCCGCAACGACTCTGCCATCACAATTAAATGTAAACAATGTGGGCACATAAATGTGTCAGATACTGGCTATCATATGACGTCATATGTATCTGGTTGACCACTAAACCCTATCACGCTCAATCCCGGCGGCGGCTATTTGCTTTTTAGTCATAATGGCTACGAGCGAATCTTAGATTTCATCCCGACCAGACTTATGGCTTTGAGCGAATCTTGGGTTTCGTCCCGATCGGACTTAATTGCTACAAGCAAATCTTAGGGTTTGCCTCGACCAGACTTAATGGTTACGAGCGAATCTTAGGTTCATCCCGATCAGCCTTAATGGCTACGAGCGAATCTTAGGTTTCGTCCCGGTCGGACTTAATGGCTACGAGCGAATCTTAGGTTTCGGTCCGATCAAACTACGAGCGAATCTTAGGTTTGGTCCCAATCGGGATTCCATGACAAATCTTCGTCCTGCATTTCTTCGTCGGGCATTTCTTCGTCCGCATTTCTTCGTCTGCAAATCTTCGTCTCCGCATTTCTTCGTCGCGCGTTTCTTCGTCTCGCATTTCTCCGCATCCGCAAATATTCGTCTCGCATTTCTTCGTATCCGCAAATATTCGTCTACGCAATTATTCGTATCCTAACCTAACCTAACCTAACCTAACCGAATATTTGCGATACGAAGATTTGCGTATACGAAGTTTCGCGGATACGAAGAAATGCGAGACGATGATTTGCCGCTACGAAGAAATGCGAGACGAAGAAACGCGCGACGAAGAAATGCGCTACGAAGAAACGCTAGACAAAGATTTGCGTACAAAGAAATGCGCTACGAAGAAATGCTGGATGAAGAATTGTCTGAACACCTATCTGACGTGTTTCACACACGAAACAGCCTATGTTGTTTACATTTCAGTGGTAATGGCGGAGTCATTGCGGTCGGCTGAAGCGATTGACAGGTAATACAAATAATTATTGTCAGGTAATTACTGAGAATGTCCCTGTTTTGAGTGTAGTTCTGATTAAATCGGACGTGTAGAATTAGTATACAATATTCAATTTTCCTATAAAAAAGTGTACAAAAGTGGAATACAACAGATTTCAGCTAGCAATAGTGCAATAGTTGAAATTAAACAGTCTGTTGGTGGCATGCTTCGTGCGGGTTTCAATGGTTGATGTTCGTCAAATTAGCAGCATCAGCTATCAGACTGGCAGTGTGATATTCTGAGGTGTCTCTATTTGACCGAAATTTTGCATACAGAGCCTCCTTGATGCGCTGATATTGAAAATATGCTTCTATAGGGCGGCATTTCTTGTCATTTATGAGTTACAGCCATGCTCTTGAGCGTGGTGTCAACGAAGGAGCTGGGCGCCACCAGTGACATCATCCGGCGGTCCAGAGTTCAAGGTCAAATGGCTTGTCTTTACCTGGTTATAGGGCCTTGACCTAGGTAACAACAAATTATTTTATGCAGGTAGAGTAAGGTGATTTGAAGGGGCGAGACTGGTGGAGGGTGGGGGGGTGGGGTGGGGTGGGGTGCAACCTCGGATGGGCCCAAGAGGCTCTTTGTTGCACTTTTCTTTTATGTCTTTATGTCTTTTATGTCTAAATTCTGGTGAGCAGGTAATTGGGCATTGATAAAGCTGAGGCTCCATGTATTTTGGTTGAATTAAGATTATTTTTAGACAGATGTATTTTCTGCTCCACACCCCCAGCTCCAAAGCAATCCTAGGACCCTGGACACACGTCAATTTCAATATCTATCCATTCATCAAGGAATGACACACTACAACAAGGAACAATTGGAAAATTCACCGATGCTGAGTGTTTCAACCATTCCCATCGGATGCTTCTGAAATAGTTACCTGACTCATACCTGTGTTTTAAGCAAAATATGATCACAGTTCTTCCCACACTTCCAATTCCCACGGACCACGATATATAAAATCTCCAATTCCTCTTCAAGGCGTGGCCAAGCCCAAGGCCATATATAGGAGGTAGAGTCATCCGGCGATTCTAGGTGATCATGACGTCAGAGCATGACGTCATGTGTATGCACCGGCCTCTTCCGCTATTGCAGTTAATGCTATTTTTGGAGAAATAAATACCTTTTAGCTCGAAAAGTAAAAAGTTTACCAAAAATAGAAAGGCAGCGTTGGAAATCTCAAAGCAAGGCGAATCGACATCTTTTGAATCATTTTAGGCTCAGGTCAATATTGAGGTCACTAGAGGTCATCAAAGGTCAGGGCCTTGTTTACGGTCCCCCTGCGGTTCGGCGGTCACCAGCTGAGGCTCTAAGCCCCGCCCCTTCGATGCAGACTTGTCAATGATTCAATGTGAATCGACTACTTTTGATTGAATCATTCTTATTTCAAATGAATGACTCATGAATCGATTCATCTCATGCGCAAACCTGTTGTTAGTCACTGATTGAATCATTCATACAGAGAAAATAGGCTGATTGAATCATTCATTGCTCAAATAATCATTCCTTTTTGGTCGAACAGTCCACAAAATATGCTGTCCACAAAATATGCCAGCGGCCCAGCATTCATCTGTGCCCTGTGGACAAACCAGGCACTTAATGGCCAATTATATGAGCTCTGTGTCCTGAGCTGTAGCCTGTAATTCATCTATGCGTAAAGAAAGCGAGGCTTTGTGTCCAACTCCAGTGGGCACAAAGCCACTGTTCAATCAGCCCTAACTAGGTGAATACCTTGGAACTGGTAGGGTTAGGGGTAGGTACCTAAATACTTAGAAAAGGTAACTAACTCAAACTTTGGTTCATAAACCACACAGTACACGCACACCTTTTTCACACGAAAAATTATCAAAAGGTACCCACCTTTTCCTAATTTCCAGGCTATACCATATCAAAAACTAAATCATAAACAAACATTTGCATGACCTCCGCATGTCCCAAATATCACTGTCGCATCGGCGCCGCTTTATTCCACATTATGCTTTATACAAAATAATACCTAATGCAAAATCAAAATAAATGTTCTATTCGCTTAAAAAGTGAAACGTAAAGTCATTAATGCTTTTGGAACTTGGAATTTGCAATTATAATAAATATTATAAATATAATTTTATAATCAAAATAAACAACATGCGTGTCCAATTGGCTCACATTCACATTCACATTAGGAAATACATTCGCGGACTATTTGGATTGGCTTCAAAATTGGTACACAGATAGATCACGACCTAGTGATCATTCTGGTAAAATCTTAGGGTCGCACATTTAAAATCAAAGGAGTTAGAGCAGGTCAGGTAAGTTTAAGGTCAAACAGCAGACTATTCTGATTTGCATGAAAATTAGCACACTGGTAGGACCTAACCTCCTTATCACGCTCATGAAATCTTAGAGTTGCACATTTAAAATCAAAGGAGTTAGAGCAGGTCAGGTAGGTTTAAGGTCAAACAGCAGACTATTCTGATTTGCATGAAAATAAGCACACTGGTAGGACCTAACCTCCTTATCACGCTCATGAAATCTTAGAGTTGCACATTTAAAATCAAAGGATTTAGAGCAGGTCATATGTTTAAGGTCAAACAGCAGACTATTCTGATGTGCATGAAAATTGGCACACAGGTAGAGCATGACCTCCCTATCACGCTCATTAAATCTTAGAGTCGCACATTCAAAATCAAAGGAGTTAGACAAAGGAGTCGACACTTCCCTTTAATGTTGAGTGATTGAATCAAGATTGAATCATTCATTATGGTAATGTTGAGTGATTGAATCATGATTGAATCATTCATTATGATAATGTTGAGTGATTGAATCATGATTGAATCACTCATTATGATAATGTTGAGTGATTGAATCATGATTGAATCATTCATTATGGTCCGTGAATCACTGTGAATCGACTCATGACAAATATGAATCATTGACAAGTCTGCTTCGATGAACTTTTGATTTGACCTAAACCACATGTAATTGGTATGAATCGACGAGTTATGACGAGGCGAACACGATGACATCAAAATCATTGATGTATCTACATTTAAAAAAAAAGTTATTTGCGAAAACCCGTTTTAACCGACCGCAGACGACATGCGCCAGAATTGACTACTGGGGTGACGTCATAAGTATAAGCGGACACGCTACGGAGATAGGGATGCCACCCCCCTGGCCAAGCCCAACAGAATTTAGGTGGTTGCAAGGCCGTATAACTAAAGTAGAACCGTCCAGGCATTTGAGTGTACCATTTTTCCAACACTAGCATGATGTCACTGGATATCTGTCGTTCCCGACTCTGCCGCCGCCGCAGTAGCTTCAGCCCGACGTGGTGCGAATATTTTGAAATGTAGTTGCGGATGTCAGGGGTGGTCACAGGTAGGTGGGGCAAAGCCCTAAAGTGTAGGGGGTGGTACATCGGGGCTTGTAGTGGGCCATGACTCCTCATGGACCTTCTCAAGCCGACGCGCGGATAATCCTCTCAGGTCGACGGAGGGCCGACGAAGGATCCTGTAAGGCCGACAGAGGGCCTTTTCAGGCCTACAGAGGATCATCTCAGGTCAACTGAAGACCCTCTCAGGTCAACTGAAGACCCTCTCAGGTCAACTGAAGACCCTCTCAGGCCGACGGAGGACCCTCTCAGACCGACGGAGGACCCTCTCAGGCCGACGGAGGACCCTCTCAAGCCGACCGAGGACCCTCTCAGGCCGACGGAGGACCCTCTCACACCGACGGAGGACCCTCTCAGGCCGACGGAGAACCCTCTCAGGCCGATGGAGGGGCCTCTCAGGCCGATGGAGGGCCTCTCAGGCCGACGGAGGGTCCTATCAGGTCGACGAAGTGCCTTCTCAGGCCGCCGGAGGATCTTCTCAGGCCGACGGAGGGTACTTTCAGGTCGATGGAGGGCCGGCACTCTCAGCCTGTCGGAGGACCCTATCATGTCGACGGAGGGCCCGTTCAGGCCGATAGAGGAACCTCTCAGATCGACGAGAGCCCTTTCAGGCTGACGGAGGACCCTCTCAGGTCAACTGAAGACCCTCCCAGGCCGACTGATGGCCCCTTCAGGCCGACGGAGGGCCCTCTCAGGCCGACGGAAGATCCTGTCAGCCTGACGGAGGATCCCCTCAGGCCTCAGGCCTACGGAGGCTCCTTTCAGGCCAGAGGACAGGGGGACAGAGAGACGTTCTGAGGTCAGAGAGATCCTCCTATAATAGGGGCTAAATAGTTCCTATAAAGGTCAAATTAGGTCTTAAGTGGGTCAGAGAAGGTTTATAATGGTCAGTCAGTGGAATGAGGACTCTATGGCTTTCAATGTTAGTTCCACCCAGTGTGCGAACCATAAAAGCGTCAGCTAGCGAGCTTATCGCTTGATGACTCAGCAATGCATATCACAAGCTTGATTATAGTTACTTGATTAATTATAATTAAGTATGGTAGGACTGGCAGGTTTTACTTATTCATATACGATTGCTTCTTCCTCCACACATTTCTTCCATTGCCGAACATCAGACTGAGACATGACAGGAACTCAACAAGACAATTGAGGATAGGGGCCGGGCATGTGGACAGGGGTCATGGCCCCCCACTTTTTGACTGAAATGTTTCCTAATTCATTTTTCTTCAAACACAAAATCTAAGATGGCAAATGAAGCACCATGGCAAGAGCCCAAACCTGAAAGAAATTGATCACAGAGGGCTGAGGTTTCGAAGTTGCACTAGCAGTCCACTTATCGTGCCATTCCTACGTCAATGACCTTATTGTAATCTGTATTGTAACTTATATACAACCTTGATTGCAATGAGTATTGACAAAAACCATGATTTATATCAGATAGACCAAAACAACAACCACTCGTTTCCAGAAACCCAGATACCACCCGACCGCGCACGTTCGAAATCGAAACCACTGCGATGACGGGACCGAGCGCCGAGCCGCTCGTGCCGGCCGGGTATCCAGTGACGTCATACCTAATGTTAAACCACCGGGCGATCCGCACATAGGAAAGCCCGGGACGATAACTTGAACCTACTCATTATATAAGTACTCTGAGACAACTCCCGTTTCAGAATTCAGGGGGCCTGAATTCTGAAAAGGGAGTTGTCTCAGAGTACTTATATAATGAGTAGGTTCAAGTTTGGCGACTGCCATGGTTTACGTCACGCCTGGTTCAAACTAGAATAAACTAACTATACTACCATATAGCTATTTCTGGTATGCTTTTTTGAATAATTCTCTTTTTTTCTAGAGCTTCAGCTATATAGTGAGATATGGTAATCATCGGAAAATATCTGAATAGAAAAATAAATAGATTTAATACAATTTTGTGTGTATTCGAATGAAAATAATATTTAAAGTTCATTGGTACATCAATTTTATTGGAAAAATGCCTATAAACACCATGTTAATGGTAACGGTGTTAGCACTTCAGACGCGCCGAGAACCAGCCGCGTTTTTTTGGGGGGAGGGAGGGGGAGGGGAGTGGTTCTCGCCCACCTCGTAGTCCGGCCTATAGCCATATGCCACCGCGGGTGGGGAGGAGAACCACACCTCTCCGCGGCTGGTAACCGAATGACTTGCGACAGTAGCCAGACTCGAACCCGGAACCCTTGGATTCCGAGCCCAACGCTCTACCAACTGAGCCACCTGGCCGCGGTGGTGG
Source organism: Chirona hameri (assembly GCA_036785665.1). Lineage (NCBI taxonomy): Eukaryota > Metazoa > Arthropoda > Thecostraca > Balanomorpha > Balanidae > Chirona > Chirona hameri. The sequence goes on along the minus strand of JAXIVJ010012268.1, from coordinate 13,257 downwards.
GCCGTGGGATGCACGCGAAGCGGGCGCGCGGGCACACCCGCAACTGCCGAGTCGATGAGTCGATGAGTGAGATGAGTCGATGAGTCGATGAGTCGTGAGTCCATGAGTGAGATGAGCCGATGAGTCGATGGTCGCTGAGTCGATCAGTGATCTTCATATTATTGGTCTGATGCCGCAACTGTTGTGACATGACCATTGTATCGCATATGTGTGTGGTTTTGTCCAGAAATAAACAGTTGTATTCTCAAAACGATATATCACAATTAGTTAGCTGTAACAGAGTTTGCATTCAGGCTGGAAATTTCGAAGCACCAGGCCGCCGCTGGGCCGGCCAACCAGCGGCGGAACAGTCTCTGGCAAGGCGTCGCAGCGGTTCTCACCAACTTGCGGCCGGCGCGGCGGCGGCGGTGTACAGCCCTGACAGCGGACCCCCGCTCCGGCGCGCCGTGTGGGCGGAACATGTCTCCACTCGACCGATAATTGTGAACGATTGGAGTGTCTCAGGTAAAATCGGAGGTCATTCCAGGAATCTTGAAGAAACGAGCTTCCCATTGAGCATAAATACTTGTATCCATCTCTCTTAGATAACAAATTAAAGGGGGGTAACTACCAAGTCTCTTTGCATTCCCTTAACACTGTGGAGCGGGATTCGACTGCCATGGTCATGTCACGGCTACCAAACAACTTGCCCCCCCCCCCCCGGGTTGTCTTTACCCTGGGTTGTCATCCCTTCCCTTCAGCCGCCAAGGCCCATATATACTTTTCAGCCGTGAGTGCGGCTAATTAGCGATTGGGATATTGCGAATTTTAACACGCGCCCTGGAGGGCCTCTGATAATTACACGCCCTGGAGGGCCTCTGATAATTACACGCCCTGGAGGCCTGGAGGGGGGGCGGATTTCGCCCCCCCCCCTATGATCTCGAAAACCACGCAACGTAGCGACAATCGGGAAACGACGTTAGATAGGTCGAGACAAGCTCTTTCGAAAGTATTTCGTTAATTTTTTTTCAGGTCAATATTGAGGTCACCAGAGGTCATCAAGGGTCAGATTTTCAAGTTTTCAAGACTTCGGTTCGAACACCCCCAAATATCTCGGGAACTATGATAGTTAGCAGCAAACGGAAAAAAGCAATCGAAAGTCATTGAAAAATGCAATCGACATGGGTGTCCTCAGATTTGAGCTCAGGTCAATAGTTTAGGCTCCAGAGGTCATCGAATGTCAAAAAGTAGATTTTGTTTTCAAAACTGTTTTCCCCAAATAATCTTTTACCTAATAAAGATAAATCAATAATGTTTACGCCATCGCGTGTGTCTTGTCAAGGCGCTTAGAATCATATTAATAGTGACCAGGTTAGGTCAACTGAGAAATTTGACCTCAGGTCAAGGTCAAGTGGTGACCCAAGTTGGTCATGTTGCATATTGGGAGACGTGTCTCGACGAGACAAACATATTGGTACCGTGTTCTCTTCTCTATCTTCATTATGTCGATAGTGATTGATAAAACCGTGTTGGCGGTCACAAAATTGACCTGACCTTAGGTCACCGATATTATAAATCCGAGATCAACAAATTGTTGGTGTCTATGACCTTATGAAGTCCTGCAAGATTGAAACCGATCGGCGTAAAAATGTGGCTGTGGTACTACTGCAAACGTTTTGGAGTTGAGGTTATCACGTGACCTGGTCTGGTGACCTGGTCTGGTGACCTGGTCTGAGATGACCTGAGGCCAAGAATTGTACATAATGCGGGAAGTTCATTTCTAAACAGGTATGCGCCGCCGTTTTTGCGCTATCCTCGAAAAACCGGAGGGGTGGGCGGATTCCGCCCCCCCCCCCCCCCCCCCTCCAGGTATTTCTCAAGTGCTTGGCGATGATGACACCTTGTCATGACCTGATAGATCTTGATGCAACTGAGGAGCTGTACCGTGACCTGTCTCATCGGTACCTTCAGAGGATCCCTGGCTTCCAATGGGTGTCCGGACAATTTTTCGTCCAGCATTTCTTCGTAGCGCATTTCTTCGTCCGCAAATCTTCGTCTAGCGTTTCTTCGTGGCGCATTTCTTCGTCGCGCGTTTCTTCGTCTCGCATTTCTTCGTATCGTCAAATCATCGTCTCGCATTTCTTCGTATCCGCGAAACTTCGTATACGCAAATCTTCGTATCGTAAATATTCGTCTACGCAAATCTTCGTCCGCAAATCTTCGTCCGCAAATCTTCGTCCGCAAATATTCGTCAGCAAATCTTCGTCCGCAAATCTTCGTCCGCAAATCTTCGTCCGCAAATATTCGTCCGCAAATCTTCGTCCGCAAATTTTCGTCCGAAAATTTTCGTCCGCAAATATTCGTCCGCAGTTTTGCATTTGACTTTTTGCGTTTTTGACTTTTTGCATTTGACTTTTTGCATTTGACTTTTTGCCTTTTTTACTTTTTGCATTTGAATTTTTGCCTTTTTTACTTTTATCCATTATGACTTTTTGCCTCTTTGACTTTTATCCTTTTGACTTTGCATTTGACTTTTTGTCTTTTTGACTTTTTGGTGTTTGGACTTTTTGCATTTGACTTTTATCCCATTTGACTTTTTGCCCGTTTGACTTTTTGCGTTTGACTTTTTGCTTTTTGCCTTTTTGCCATTTTACTTTTTGTCCGTTTGACTTTTTGCCGTTTTGACTTTTAGCCTATTTGACTTTTTGTCATTTGACTTTTTCACATTTGATTTTTTGTCCTTTGACTTTTTGACTTTTGACTTTTTGTTCGGTTACCGCCAACGCCACCCTGACATCGATCTGACGTCGGCATGTCGGCAGGCTGTAACCGGGCGGGGTCACCCAGTCAGCACCGTGGCGCTGGGCCGTCCGAGCGCAGCGGATTCAATCGGCTCAGTCGTTCCTGAGATACAGAATAGGGGTGTGCACGTGCGCACGTGCAGAGGCACCCACCCCTCACGTGTGGGAAACTGGCGGATGAGAGGTCCCTAACCACACACCAAATTTTAACACAATCGGCTCAGCCGTTCCTGAGATATAGAATAGGGGTGTGCACGTGCGCACGTGCAGAGTCACACCACCCCTGAGTTGTGTGAAAGTGGCGGCTGAGGGGTACCTAACCACACACCAAAATTGCACATAATCTGCCCAGCCGTTGCAGAGTTATTGCGAGAAAATACTTTTCAACACCCCTCACGCGGCACGCGCCACGCGCAGTGGTAGTCACCCACATGAGTCGGCACTGGTCTCAAACAGGTAGGTTAGATGGGGCTGCTCAGCAAAGAAGCCCGCTTGTCAATCGGACGTGCGGTTGCAGAGATATGAGCTTCTCAAAAGCGTCGCCACGGAAGCGCTCATAATTACGCAAATCTTCGTAGAGTAGGCACGAATATTTGCGGACGAAGATTTGCGGACAAAGATTTGCGGACGAAGAATTGCGGACGAATATTTATGGACGAATAATTGCGGACGAAGATTTGCGGACGAAGAATTGCGGACGAAGATTTGCGGACGAAGATTTTGCGGACGAAGATTTGCGGACCAAGATATGCGGACGAAGAATTGCGGACGAAGAATTGCGGACGAAGAATTGCGGACGAAGAATTGCGGACGAAGATTTGCGGACGAAGATTTGCGGACGAAGAATTGCGGACGAAGATTTGCGGACGAAGATTTGCGTAGACGAAGACTTGGGATACGAATAATTGCGTAGACGAATATTTGCGGATACGAAGAAATGCGAGACGAATATTTGCGGATACGAAGAAATGCGAGACGAAGAAACGCGCGACGAAGAAATTCGGAGACGAAGATTTGCGGACGAAGAAATGCGGACGAAGAAATGCCCGACGAAGAAATGCGGGACGAAGATTCGTCATGGAATCCTTCCAATGATATTCCGGCTGAAAAGTGTGTTCAAAGAATTAAACTACCATCCCCGCAGAAGTCACGAAAACCGAAGGGACCATAGTACCGTGGACGATCCATAGTGTAAAAACCCGCATGTTTCTGACCCTCTACAAAAGACAAATGAACATGACAGACATACGGACCGAGCTTCAGAACTTGATTGCGGACTACTCCGGCTACCGAATTCTCTTTACCGACAGTTCTAAGCAGAACATGTCGGTTGGATGTGCCTTTACTATTAATAACGCATTTTTATCATTTAAACTATCGGATGGCCTCTCCATACATACATACATACATACATACATACATACATACATACATACATACATGCATACATACATACATACAGACAGACAGACAGACAGACAGACAGACAGACAGACAGACAGACAGACAGACAGACAGACAGACAGACAGACAGCCAGACAGCCAGTCAGCCAGTCAGCCAGTCAGCCAGTCAGCCAGTCAGCCAGTCAGCCAGTCAGCCAGACAGCCAGACAGCCAGACAGCCAGACAGCCAGACAGCCAGACAGCCAGACAGCCAGACAGCCAGACAGACAGACAGACAGACAGACAGCCAGACAGCCAGACAGCCAGACAGCCAGACAGCCAGACAGCCAGACAGCCAGACAGCCAGACAGCCAGACAGCCAGACAGCCAGACAGCCAGACAGCCAGACAGCCAGACAGCCAGACAGCCAGACAGCCAGACAGCCAGACAGCCAGACAGCCAGCCAGCCAGACAGCCAGACAGCCAGACAGCCAGCCAGCTAGACAGCCAGACAGCCAGACAGCCAGCCAGCCAGACAGCCAGACAGCCAGACAGCCAGACAGCCAGACAGCCAGACAGCCAGACAGCCAGACAGCCAGACAGCCAGACAGCCAGACAGCCAGACAGCCAGACAGCCAGACAGCCAGACAGCCAGACAGCCAGACAGCCAGACAGCCAGACAGCCAGACAGCCAGACAGCCAGCCAGCCAGCCAGCCAGCCAGCCAGCCAGCCAGCCAGCCAGCCAGCCAGCCAGCCAGCCAGCCAGACAGCCAGACAGCCAGACAGCCAGACAGCCAGACAGCCAGACAGCCAGACAGCCAGACAGCCAGACAGCCAGACAGCCAGCCAGCCAGCCAGCCAGCCAGCCAGCCAGCCAGACAGCCAGCCAGACAGCCAGCCAGCCAGCCAGCCAGCCAGCCAGCCAGCCAGCCAGCCAGCCAGCCAGCCAGCCAGCCAGCCAGCCAGCCAGCCAGCCAGCCAGCCAGCCAGCCAGCCAGCCAGCCAGCCAGCCAGCCAGCCAGCCAGACAGACAGACAGACAGACAGACAGACAGACAGACAGACAGACAGACAGACAGACAGCCAGCCAGCCAGCCAGCCAGCCAGACAGACAGACAGACAGACAGACAGACAGCCAGCCAGCCAGCCAGCCAGCCAGCCAGCCAGCCAGCCAGCCAGCCAGCCAGCCAGCCAGCCAGCCAGCCAGCCAGCCAGCCAGCCAGCCAGCCAGCCAGCCAGCCAGCCAGCCAGCCAGCCAGCCAGCCAGCCAGCCAGCCAGCCAGCCAGCCAGCCAGCCAGCCAGCCAGCCAGCCAGCCAGCCAGCCAGCCAGCCAGCCAGCCAGCCAGCCAGCCAGCCAGCCAGCCAGCCAGCCAGCCAGCCAGCCAGCCAGCCAGCCAGCCAGCCAGCCAGCCAGCCAGCCAGCCAGCCAGCCAGCCAGCCAGCCAGCCAGCCAGCCAGCCAGCCAGCCAGCCAGCCAGCCAGCCAGCCAGCCAGCCAGCCAGCCAGCCAGCCAGCCAGCCAGCCAGCCAGCCAGCCAGCCAGCCAGCCAGCCAGCCAGCCAGCCAGCCAGCCAGCCAGCCAGCCAGCCAGCCAGCCAGCCAGCCAGCCAGCCAGCCAGCCAGCCAGCCAGCCAGCCAGCCAGCCAGCCAGCCAGCCAGCCAGCCAGCCAGCCAGCCAGCCAGCCAGCCAGCCAGCCAGCCAGCCAGCCAGCCAGCCAGCCAGCCAGCCAGCCAGCCAGCCAGCCAGCCAGCCAGCCAGCCAGCCAGCCAGCCAGCCAGCCAGCCAGCCAGCCAGCCAGCCAGCCAGCCAGCCAGCCAGCCAGCCAGCCAGCCAGCCAGCCAGCCAGCCAGCCAGCCAGCCAGCCAGCCAGCCAGCCAGCCAGCCAGCCAGCCAGCCAGCCAGCCAGCCAGCCAGCCAGCCAGCCAGCCAGCCAGCCAGCCAGCCAGCCAGCCAGCCAGCCAGCCAGCCAGCCAGCCAGCCAGCCAGCCAGCCAGCCAGCCAGCCAGCCAGCCAGCCAGCCAGCCAGCCAGCCAGCCAGCCAGCCAGCCAGCCAGCCAGCCAGCCAGCCAGCCAGCCAGCCAGCCAGCCAGCCAGCCAGCCAGCCAGCCAGCCAGCCAGCCAGCCAGCCAGCCAGCCAGCCAGCCAGCCAGCCAGCCAGCCAGCCAGCCAGCCAGCCAGCCAGCCAGCCAGCCAGCCAGCCAGCCAGCCAGCCAGTCACCTGCAGTGAGTGACGAGCTTCACTCGGATCCAGCGTGCTCTCCACAGCAGACCGCAGCTGCGCCGCTGCGCCGAGGAACACGTAGCCGGCGCAGGCCGGAGAGACTTCAGGTGCGTTGGGTACGTGTACGTACCAGGACTGAGTGTTAGTACGTTTGTGGTATGTTGGTACCGCAGACCTTACATGTATGTCTTTGGTGGCAATGCGTCGTCCACTCACTCCCGGCGGGGAGATGTGGTGTTGTAATGTTTCTTTTGGTGCGGTAGAAATGTTGAGTTTTTGTTTTGCGGTTTTCTGGCAGTGCAGCCTCAGCCGCAGGGGGAGATGTTATGTTTTGTGGCAGTGCAGCCTCAGCCCCAGGGGGGGGGGGGGGGGGGGGTGAGATGTTATGTTTTGAAGGTAAAGTGTTGCCACACTTCCTGTGGCAGCGATTAGCTGTTTGTCCGTGTGGTGGCGCTGGCGCTGCCCCGCATTGTTTGAAACGAATACAGTTATGATCCCGGACTCGCCGAGTGTAGACGTGCTGCATGTCGCGGGCTGCCGAGAAAGACCAGACACCTACGCAACATAACACCTACAACTTAATTTTTGTCTTCAGAATGTGTCAAATTGTTCAAAAGTAGGGTACTGAAAGTTTCATTGCAATCGGTTGATATTTACGCTAGTTATTCCCGAAAAACAGAGGAGGTGGCATCAGCCCCCTCCCCCCCCCCCTGCACTGGCGAGGGTTAAGGCATTCATACGGAACAATATCAGTGATCGAAGGAGGAGAAATCGTTCAGAAGTGGGGGGCAGTTAATATTACTGCCCCCCAGCCTGAAAAGTGGGGGATGGCCCTCGCCCCCCGTTCCTACGCCTATGCTTCAGAGGAATGTGTACTCTTGGCCGACAGCCGGTACTCCTCACACGTAACATATGCAGACATGGCACACCAATTGAATCGGCAGGATTAGACCACCTGACAATTCGCAAAATATTCTGCTCTTTCCAAATAACAAACAATGATAAATCAACGTGCGTTTGTCTGGGAAAGTGAGTTTGCGCTTTGCTTCCTCCTGCGTTACATCAGCATCACGTAAAATTCACGTGTCTCGGAACGACAAATGAGGCGGCAGCGCGCCTAACCTTGGGATGCCTTGTGCAGGCAATGGATGCCTTGTGCAGGCAATGGTAGCTTGCTTATGGCACTGAATGACGCTGCTCCGACGTTGCTATGCAGCTGTTGCAGCAGACGTTGCTGTGCTAAACAGCTGGAGCGTATCTCTTACCACTGCGTACTCTTCCCGGCTGCTACCGTACCTGCTGTAGCACGGCGGCCCGGCTCCGGTCGCTGACGAAGCGGCTGTAGGTGAGCGCTCCGCCCAGGCTCTGCTTCAGCGCATCGAACAGCGCCGTGGCCGCCTGCTGGCTCTGCTGGCGCGCTTCGGCCTCCTCGTCCCGTGCCAGCAGGGCGCCGGCGGCCAGCGGGAAGAACTGGCGCGTCATCCGAGTACAGGTGAGCCAGTGAGGCGGCCGTCTCGACACGCCTGCCGGCAGGGGCGGATCCATACCATTTTGAAGGGGGTCATCAATTGCAGTGGTGCCCCTACCTATACCCAAATCTGAAAACTCAACTGATTTGGTCCACTATATTTTGAGGGTGCCCCTATTTCACACAAAAAAAAATAATTGAAAACGTGTTGGCTATAGGTATTTGCAATATCAGTCGTACCCTTTCTATCATTTAAAGTGTCGAGGATGGTGTTAAAATATATTATTTGTACAGTCAAGGGCAGCCCCAGACGTCTGATGAAGAATTGACCAAGAGGGAAGTCGAGGTTCGTGACCAGGGTGTGTGGGTTGGAAGCCGTTTTTACGGCTCAGTAAATCTTAAGCATCCGATAAACTATTATTGCGCCTCGAAGCGGCGCCAAAATTTGAGGTTTTGAGCGGGTTGGAGAACTAATTTTTGCTGTTGGAACCAGCATGTAGGGTCAAAACGAGGAAATATGACTGGAGCAAAAGGTGGTGTCAAAAGACAGGTTGCCCCCCCCCCCCATTTAAGGCCAAAGGTGGGGCCATGGCCCCCATATCCTCCCCCTGCGGCCGCCAGTGTGTGCAGTCTATATTAGACCCTTTTGTACTGGAAAAGAACACTGATTGACGTAGCGGCGCGGAATTGTTTGCTTTATTTTGTTTTGTCTGGATAGCTAGGTCCTAAAAAAATCGAAAGATTATATAATCTATACGTATCAGCCCAAGGGCCCCCTCGAGTCCGATACGTTGTCGCCTCTGGTATAAAGGCACGTTGGTGCCCCTTCATAGCTCAAGGGACGGGAGGCATAAAGGGACATTTTTTTGCATAATTTAGCAGTTTTAATTTTGCATCATTTCGCGATGTTTCCTTCCAGCGACCAATGCTTGTGATTTCATGGCGGCACCATACCATTGTTTTCCCTCCTGGATTCAAGGAGACACAGTTCCCCGGTGTCTCCCCTCGCCCTACAGTGCCGCCTACCGTCACGATGATGCTCCTGGCACAACTGCGCGTTGGTGCCCCTGGTACACCGGCGCGGTGGTGCCCTTGGTTCAAAGGACACTGAATTATTTGCGCCGGGTAGCGGCGCGGATTTTTCTCTCTTTATTCTGGTCGTGCCCCTGGTGCCCGGCGCGGTGGTGCCCCCACGGCGTGGTGGTGCCCCCTGGCCCAAGGGGGGGGGGGGTCACGACCCCCGTGACCCCCCTGGATCCGCCACTGCCTGCCGGCAGCCGCGGGGGCGCGCGGTTATCATAACGCGCGCGCGCGGCGGCGCGTCTGGCCATTACATTACGTTCAGGTGTGCTGATTTCCGAGTCGTTTTCTGAATCGCAGAAGTTACGATTACAATTAGTTGAATATTGGCAAATCAGACATGCTGATCACCGAATTTTGACTTAATAAATATTTTGGATTGAAGATCCATAATCAGAATGTCACAGCATTTCCCTTTAAAGAAGATATTTATCTCACCGAGCCGATTCCGTCACTATCGATGTCGTCACTATCACCATGGTGATGTAAACACCAGATTTTGGATCTCAGACAACCATTCATATTTAAACTGATATGAGGTTTTTCTGAGGTGAGATTTAACTGTGAAATATGAATAAATGTAGAAGAATTGGATTGACGGAGGTTAATACAGCCCTTGTCCGTGCTCAGTGGCGTAAAGGGTGGGGCCAGCTTTTATGGATTATGGTGAAGAGAGGGTATCTACCTATTTCGATTTTGTTTTATGATCATCACAATATGTCCATTATATGTGGTGCAGGGTTAACCCGGCATTGACTGGGGTCTCAGCAGAACGCCATTGACTGATGGGGGGGGGGGGGGGCGTTAAACGCCCCCTGGTTATCTTCCGAACCAATGATTGCAGCGAGACGCGCAAGGCGGCAGTCAAAAGCTCTCAATGAAACGAATCTAAAGCATGCTCAGAAATGTCAAAGTGAGGTCAAATGTCAGGTCACGGTCAGGTCAAATGCCAAAATCGCCGTATTTGAGTTTATAGGTCATACTTTACATCCAAAGCCTTCGATTGCGACCAGTTTCACCCAAAGTGCTGCCAAAGGTATGATACATATGCATTACATATCCCGCATGAGCTAAAGTGAGATTGTTGGCCAAGGTTAAGGTCAGGTCACAAAAGGTCACTATGCTCAAAATATCTACGAAAGTCATGTAACACATGTTTTATGAGTTATTTTCCACGTAGAATTCGATAGTTATAGTCATTTTACCACCTGACTTCATTTACGTGAAGTAAATGTCAATTTCAGGTCAAGTTCAGGTCACCGAAGGTCAACATTTTAAATTATTACATCTAAATAAAAAAGGCATGCTGCTAGATCAGTTGTATCTCAGAAATACAGTGGTGGCATTTATTTGTCTGTATCTAGTCAATAAAAGCCAAAAAACGCAATTTCAAAATATGACGTCATAAGTTACCCATATTTTAGATGTCATAAGTCAGTCAAAAATGGAGATATCAGTTTGAAATTTGGCATGGTAGTTGCCTAGGTATGGCTCTCTGACATATCTTCCGGTTCTGTGAATATTTTAGAAAATTGTTATTTTGTGATAATTCCCCCCCATTTAAAAAAAGTTTGTGGGGTCAAAAACTATTTTTACAAACAAATCCGAGATAGCCAGTGTTTAGCCGTTGCAATTTACTATCTTTTGGCGTTTTTCGATTGCATTTGGCTTCAAATGTAGCATTTCTACGGATTGGTAAAGTTTAGCTGATTTTGGTGTACAACTCGTGTGTAGTGACGTCACTAAATTCGCTATAACTCGATACAAAAAAATAAGACGATTTTTTTTTGCACACGACGTAAAAATGATTTATAAGAAGGTACCCGAAGTTTCACGTTGATAGGGCTATTCGTTTTCCAGCTATTGCTAAAATTCATCAGGGGCGGGGGGGGGGCGTTAAACGCCCCCCAGTCAATGGCGGGCTAATGACTTTAACACGCGCCCTGAAGGGAGGGAATCCGTCCACTACTAAGCTTTTTCGAGGATAGCAGAAAAACGGCGGCGCTGCGCGCCGCCGTTTTTTTCTTCTCATACCTGTCGGAAATAAACTACCCACATTATGTGCAATTCTTGACCATTAATTACAATTTCACTTTCGCTTATGTGGGATATGTATTATACCTTTGAGAGCACTTTGTGCGATAATAGTCGCAATCTAATACTTTGAATGGAAAGTATGGCCCATGAACTCAAATACCTCTATTTTGACCTTTGACCTGACCGTGACCTGACATGTGACCTTATTTGGAAAATTTCGCGTATTCTTTAAATGCATCTCATTGAGAGCTTTCGATCGCCGGCTTGCGTGTCTCGCTGCGGTTATTGGTTCGGAAGATAACGAGAGGGGAATGTAGGGGGCAGAATCTGCCCCCCCCCCAGCGTTCCCCCAGTGTTCGGCTGACTACCCCAGCGGGGCGCGGGTTAAAGGGAATAGTACACCTTGTGAAAAGCATGTGGAATGATTGAAAAGAGGGTCCTGATTACGGTTCTGGTATTCGTTTTTGCGAAAGAAGTACTAATTTGTCATAATTTGAAGAAAAAATATTGATATTAATACAAATGACGTCACAATAATGTTGCGTCACCAAAACGAGTGGTGACGTCATACCGGCAAAAGTCTATCCTTGAATCACAACATGTAAGCAACACTAGCAAGTAACAACCTCGTTCGCTGGGTCACGACTCGCGAGAGTATATTGGTCGCGATTGAAAATGTGTGAATCAAGGCCATAGAGACTAGGTAGACCCGTCCAGGGTAGGCAGCGAAATGCGTGATGTCACGGGCGCGTGACGTCACACACTCCCCATTCAAATAGTGTTAAATCGGCCTACTTTCGCGTCCTACCATTTGCATACCTTAGGTGCCAGAGGGATCAATTGAGCACTAAATGATAGATTGAAACGTCCTCTACAGCTCGCTTTTGGGACATTTTCTCCTAAATTGCAAGGGTGAGCCGCTAGACGATGTCAAAGCGAGGCATGCAACCGAGCGAGGCCCATGCCCATATAAGGCAATGTTTGGATCAGGATGTGCGACAAGTTAGCGTCGTATTCGTATTCGTTTTCAGCGTCGAGTTCCGATTTTCCCCAAACTTAGCATATGAGTAGATCTCATTGAGTTATGCACGAATATGCAATCCGTTTTGACCTAGGACAAATGGTTTGACCTCCAGAGGTCACTGAAATGTCATCGCATGGGGTACCCTCTAATTGTTTCGTTTACCGTCCGATTTAATCGCAAAGGGGCTCAAACGACTCGCCGGCACCACAGCTTGCGTCATGAAAAACAAAAAGCATCCAGAGGTCAAAGGTCAAGGTCACGGGGATACGAATACGACGCTAACTTGTCGCACATTGGATCAGTGCACTATACACGTTTGGATTTTGGCAACGGGGAACTGTCGCTGGGTGCTGTTTTTGGTTGAAGTGGGAATTTTGTATTATTTCACCTGGTTGTTGATGAAGTAAGGTGACTTGAGGATACTTTGTAGTAGTATCTATCAGGTGAAAGTATTTTTACATCTGGATTACACTTCTTTCACCTACAATTATGTTGAAGATTGTTGAGTGACGAATGCGCCACCGTATATAAACATGGCGGCCGCGCCTGGTCGAAGGCGTAATTCTTTTGGTAGACCGAGAAGTGCCACGAGACGGTCTACGAAAGTAAATACGCTTCTCCCAATTTGGCCACCCCATTGGTGGAAATCGAGCTGGAAAATGACGCCATGGGACAGGGTGGACACGTTACGGAGATAGCCATGACACCCCCCCCTGTGTGTGAATGTGTACACCATGGCCTTGTATGAGTAGAGTTGGAGTGTCGTTGCGTGAACACATACCCATAATGTTCATGTGCATAAATAAATGTGATATATCTACCCACAAATGTGTTTAAATGTGTGTTCATCGGTGTGTGGTGGATGTAAATAAATGTGTGGATGTGCAGTTAATATTGCAGCTACCGGTACGAGCCACCTATCAAAAGGTGTGCCTTTCCAAGACGAGTGTCGACATTGTTTTCAATTGGAAATTTCAATTGGAAGAAACTAACAATGCAAATTGACAAAGTTATAGCCAATAATATTTCGAGCTAAGCGTCAATTCGTCGTAAACGAAAAACAAACTTTGTCAAAATGTAATCGATATATTGCATGAACGCTGACCAGCCACTAATCAACATATGCATCTTATTACGAAGCATCTATTGGCAATTTTCAATTGGAAATCGGTTCACAATTGACAGAAGTAATTACTTAAAACTAACAACATGAAGAATTTATCCCTAATGTATCGCAGTTACAGGTGAATGTGCTTCTAAGTT